>CM046442.1:42294216-42559469 GCA_025506515.1 Flaveria trinervia
CATTCTTCACTTCAGTACTTAGTGCATGTTGCTGAAACACTTAGGCAGTTTTGGTTGCATCAGACTTCAGGAATCCTTACACTTATAAAGCTAGACTTGTAGCAAAAGGTTTCACTCAAACTCAAGGGGTTGATTATGATGAAACTTTCTCGCCTGTGGCAATGCTAAAGTCTATTAGGATATTGTTTGCCATAGCAGCATATTATGACTATAAGATTTGGCAAATGGATGTCAAAACCGCTTTCCTTAATGGATATCTTGAGGAAGATGTCCATATGAAACAACCTGAAGGTTTTGTCGATCCAAAACATCCTAACAAAGTATGCAAGTTAAAGAAATCAATCTACGGATTGAAACAAGCGTCAAGAAGTTGGAATCACCGTTTGATGATGAAGTAAAGAAATTTGGCTTCATCAAAAACGCTAATGAAGCTTGTGTGTATAAGAAAGCTAGTGGGAGCATTATACTTCCTGGTATTATATGTCGATGACATTCTGCTATTTGGAATGACATTCCAACCTTGGAAGGTGTAAAAACCTGGCTTGGAAGCTGCTTTTCCATTAAAGATCTTGGTGAAGCCACCTATATTTTGGGAATAAGACTATAGAGATAGATCAAGGGGTTGATAGGTTAAACCAAAGTGCATACATTGAAAAGATCTTGAAAAGATTCAAGATGGAGAATTCTAAGAAAGGTTGGTACCTATTCAAAAGGGGACTATATTGAGCTCATCTGCAGTGTCCTAGTTCAAAGGTTGAACAAGAAAGAATGAATGGAGTCCCATATGCATCTGCTATAGGATCCATCATGTATGCAATGATATGTACTAGGCCGGACGTGTCATGTGCTCTGAGCATGACAAGTAGATATCAGCAGAACCCTGGTAATAGTCATGGATGGTGTTAAGAGTATTTTGAAATACCTTAGGAATACTAAGGATATGTTCTTAATATATGGATCTGGTGAGGAGGAGCTCGTTGTAAAGGGTTACACGGATGCGAGTTTCCAAACTGATCGAGATGATTCTCGATCACAGTCGGGATATGTCTTCATTATGAATGGAGGAGCAGTCTCTTGGAAGAGCTCAAAGCAAGATGTGGTGTGGCACTGTCTACAACAGAATCAGAATACATCGCCGCTTCATTGGCAGCTCAAGAAGCTGCGTGCTTAGGAAATTCATTGCTGATCTAGGGGTTGTTGCTACCATTAGGACCCCTAGAGATCTTTTGTGACAACGAGGGTGCGATTGCTCCAATCAAGGAACCTCGTGCTCTCAAAAGACTCGGCACATTGAACGGAGATTCAACTACATAAGGGATGAAGTTGAAAAGGGAAAGATATGTATTCGCAAAGTTCACACGATCAAAACATTGCGGATCCACTCACGAAGCTCCTAGATAGGTCAAAACATGAAAGTCATACTTGTGCCTTAGGACTACGATATTCTAGTGATTGGACTTGATCAATTTTGTATTTGGATATTGGAACTTATGTTATTTAACTTAATTATATGTTTATAATTTTCATTTGTTCATTCTTTTAGCATGTTTAAATCCGTGAATAAGCAAGTTATTCTAAACATCCGTGGTCGATCATACTTGTGGGAACAACTATGAATGTAAGACTATAATGAACTTGGATTGGTTGATATTCATAAGGTATGAATATAAAACAAGTTGTTGCTACCAAAGTTCATTGATATCTATGGGATATAGATATTGGACAGACCCGCTCTCAATTGTCTCTGCATGGAATCTTAGTGATTAGTCATAAGAGATATTGAGTAAAGGCGAATATCATTTTATCCTTAGACCTGAGATACATATAGGGTCTGATATTCACCAAGTATTATACTTTGACTTAGTTCTTTGCTGTTATGTAAAATTAACAGTACATAAGGCTAGGTTCAGGTATGATATAAGGCGATTGTGAGAGACATATGTAGTCAAGATGGAATTTGTTCCTCTTATTCGTTGAGAGTTAGATGACTAAGGCCTGTTAAAGTTAAAAATCATCAGAGAATGACAATTCTGTGTCTCTGGGATTTAACATGACATCTGTAACAAAAGGATGGATGATTGATTCACCTAAAACATTTCAAGTATGGTACTTGAGGAGATGATGTTATTGAATGGCAGTTAATCATATACATTAGGGGTAGCAAACCGTTGCTAGGCGTTATTGCTACTTACATCATTTTCTATGAATCTTGTGCAAGTGGGAGATTGAAGGAATACATCTGCCCAAGATACATATTAAATTCATGTGGCTAGTGTAATATGATCCAAGTCGGGTCATACCCAAAACAAGTCAAACAAACACCGATAAATATTTATTCGCTGATAAGATCACACAAATAAATATTAGCACCAATTTAGAAACCGGGTTTTCTAAATCATTGCTTTTGTAAATGAACAATATTATATGGATAATTTGTTCATGAGATGTTAATGTTTTATTATTTAAATTGGTTAAGTAATATAAAACAAAAGTGTGTTATATTTTATAAAATTAAAATTGGTTTTAATTTTATAAAACAAGAGTGTATTTTACAAAATAAATTCAAATGGGAGGAAACAAAAGGGTCCCATTTTTCGGCCGCCCCCTTGGCTTGGGAATCCCTTTTGTTCTTGTAACATGCAAGCTATTGAACCACTTGAACACTCTTCCATCTCTAACACATTTTCTCTCTCACAGCAAGAGCAAAATCCTCTCTACTCTCTCTCTAAAAACGGGTTTTTGGAGCTGAAACAAGGCTGATTTTCAGCTTTGAATCAAGTGTTCTTGGCTGGGAAAAACGGTTGTAGAGAGGGCTTTCAAGTTGGTGTTTCACAACCTAGCAAGTGGGTGTTTGAAGGAGCTTGTGGGTATCATCTCTTGAGGTCTTCTTGCTTGAAGATTCAGCCACAAAGATCATCTCTAACATCTCCAAACTCGTTTTCTTGAAGCTTGAAAGGTTGTCTTCTAAACATCCTATGTTATTTTATTGTATGCATTTCGTATATGGATCCATGGTTTGGGTTTTGCTTATTAAAAGAGTTTAATAATCAACTTATCAACAAGTTTTAAAACTATTAATCCGCTGCGTTTTTTCATATAAACAAGCTTATATGGACTTTGATAAACTGTTAAATCCCACACTAATGAGGCGGCTATGTATTCGGATTCGGTAGTGGACAATGCTACCACGTCTTGTTTTGAACTCTTCCAGGACACTGCCCCTCCATTCATAATAAAGACATACCCCGATTTTGATCGAGAATCATCTCGATCAGTTTGGAAGCTCGCATCCATGTAACCCTATACAATGAGTTCCTCTTCACCAGACCCGTATATTAGAAACATATCCTAAGTCCTCCTAAGGTATTTCTATATACTTTTAGCAGCCATCCAATGGCTATTACCTGGATTCTGCTGATATCTGCTCGTCATGCTTAACGCGCATGACACGTCCGATCTAGTGCATATCATCGCATACATGATGGATCCTATAGCAGAAGCATATGGGATGTCCTTCATTCGATCTTGCTCATCCTTTGAGCTTGGACTTGAGATGTACTCAATATTGTCCCTCTTTGAATAGGTACCATACCTTTCTTAGAGTTTTCCATCTTGAACCTTTTCATGACTTATCAATGTATGCACTTTGGTTTAAACCTATCAACCGCCTTGATCTATCCCTATAAATCTTTATTCCCAAAATATAGGCGGCTTCACCGAGATTGTTTATGGAAAAACAACTTCCAAGCCAGGTTTTAACACCTTCCATGGTTGGAATATCATTTCCAAAAAGTAGTATGTCATCAACATACAATACTAAGAGTGTAATTATGCTCCCACTAGCCTTCTTATATACACAAGCCTCGTCAGCATTCTTGATGAAACCGAATTTCTTGATCTCTTCATCGAAACATTGATTCCAACTTCTTGATGCTTGTTTCAATCCATAGATTGAGCTCTTTAACTTCCATGCTTTATTATGATGTTGTGGATCGTCAAAACCATCAGGCTGAACCATATGGACAGTCTCTTCAAGATATCCATTAAGAAAAGCGGTTTTGACATCCATTTGCCAAATCTCATCGTCATAATATGCGGTTATGGCAAACAATATCTTAATGGACTTTAGCATTGCCACAGGCGAGAAGGTTTCATCATAATAAAGCCCTTGAGTTTGAGTGAAACCTTTTGCTACAAGTCTTGCTTTGTAAGTATCCAAGTTTCCATGCATATCGGTTTTCTTCTTTAAAACCCACTTGCATCTAACCGGTTTGGAGATAAGTGGAGGGTCAACCAATTCCCAAACTTGGTTGTCTCACATGGATTGCATCTCTACGGTCATGGCTTATAGCCATTTGTCACAATCCCAATTGGACATTGCATCATGGTACGTAGTTGGCTTATCGGAGTCAACCACACAGCCTCAGGTGGAATGCTAACTCTACCAGATCTGCAAACATTTTGTGTATATTGATTAACCTCTTGATCATCATCAACTTCCTCCTGTTGATTGCTAGTGTTAACCAAACGTGTATCAGCCGCATCAAATTCCACTATTCTATACGTTATTCCTTCCATAAGGAACTTAGCGTCCAAGAACTCTGCCTTTCGAGCAATAAATACCTTTTGCTCTGTTGGATCAAAGAAGTAGTATCCTATACTGTCTTTGGGATATCCAATGAATATACACTTAGTGGATCAACTTTCCAACTTGTTTTGGATGTTTAGATTAAGATAAGCTTCACAACCCCATACCTTTAAATATGATAGTGATGGAACTCTTCCATGCCATATTTCAAAAGGTGTCGAATTCACTTTCTTGGTTGGGGCCATATTCAAAATACGAGCCGCGGAGAGCAATGCAAACCCCAAAATGATAGAGGTAGTGAGCTTATAGCCATCATAGATTGAACCATATCCAATAGGGTTTGATTCTCCTTTCAGACATACCATTATGTTGTGGTGTTCCAGGTGGAGTAAGTTGTGAGACGATCCATAACTTCTTAGTTGGTACTGAAAAGCCTCATTGAGGTATTCACCTCCTCTATCTGAACGAAAAACTTTGATAGTTTATTGAGTTGATTTTCTACTTCATTCTTGAAGATTTTGAACATTTCAAAAGCTTCATGTTTATGCGTCATCAAGTACACATAACCATATCGACTATAATCGTCGGTGAAGGTAATGAAGTATCTTTCACCATTTCTTGTCATTTTCTTAAAAGGGCCACATACATCCAAATGTATGATTCCAAATAAGTCTTTTGCCCTCTTGCTAGTACCACTAAAGGGTGACTTGGTCATCTTCCCTTGTAAACAAGATTCACACTTATCAAGCGAAACATTTTCATTTGTTTTCAAAAGACCATTGTTTTGAAGTGTATGAATTCGATTCTTGTTCATGTGACCAAGACGAAAATGCCAAAGATATGAATCACTTAAACCCATATTAAGTTTCTTAGTGCTTGATTGGTATAATGAGTTATTATAAGATGAACCATCATGTACCAATTCATAGATACCATTAAAAGGCACAACCTTAAAATAAAACACATCATCCATATAAACATGAATACCATTGTTAACAAACTTTAATTCATAACCACATTGTTTTAAAAGGGAAACAAAAATTATGTTCCTAGTCAAACTAGGAGCATACAAAATGTTCTTAAGAACAACTTCCAAACCATTTGAAAGTTTCAAAATATAGTCTCCTTGGGCTTCGATATCAACTTTTGCTCCGTTGCCCATGTAGGGACTTGTGTCTCCCATCTGAAGTGATTATTTCTTTTGAACCCCTGCAACAAATTGCAAATATGAGTTCCACATCCGGTATCCAATACCCATGTGTTTGAAGAATTAACATTTAAACCAATGTGAATCATGAAAGTTGTACCTGAAGTTTGCCGAACATCCCTCTTATTTCTTAACTCTTTGAGATAGGTGGGACAATTCCTTTTCCAGTGTCCTATCTCGCCACACTCAAAGCATGGATCATTCTTCGTTACCTTAGGCTTCTTAAGCTTAGGCTTTGGAGGTTATGCGTTAGCCTTCCCCTTCCCTTTACCTTTGATGTACACCTTTCCTTTGGCAACATTTGCCTTGGGTTCGAGGAATGGCCTTTTCTTATTGCTTCCCTCATTGATTGAGAGAACAGGTAGAACTTTTCTACGCATCCCTGCCTTGGCTGTTTTGAGCATTGCGTGAAGCTCACCAATGCTCTTGTCCCACCCGTTCATATTGTAATTTATTATGAACGTCTCAAACCTTTTGGTTACGCCAGCTCCTTTGAGACGGGACAATTAAGTCTCTCGAGGTGATCAACATGGATTTTCATCTTAAGAACATAAGATGATACCGATTGGGTTTCTTCCATGCGACATGCATGAAGCGCTCGAACCGTTTGGAAGCGCTCTACCCTAGCTTATTGAAGGAATATTTCCTTCAATTGGGTAATCATATCATATGCCCCATGATGCTCAAAGTCCTTTTGGAGTTCAAGAATCATGGTTCCCAACACGAGGCAAGAAACCTACATGGAATCATTGGTGTATTTAAGCCAATCGTTATAGGCCTCAACATCCTTGGGGTCGGGTTGGTTAGGAATGGGATCATCAAGGAGATAGGCCTTTTTCTCTTGCTTGAGAACAATTCTCAAGTTTTAAAACCAGTCCATAATGTTATTATGGTTAAGACGATCCCTTTCTAAGATGGTTCTCAGTGATAGGCTAGGGACGGTCGGGGTGGTAGCATTGTTGTTAGCAGCCATTTCTACAAAATTACAAAGTTCATATTAGTATTTCTGAAAAATTACATTTTAATTATTAATACCCTTTACATGTCTCATTGACATATAATAATTAAAATCTAGAATCCAACATTATATTTAAATGATGGTTAGGTGACCTTTATCCCATTATTTAAATCAACAAGGTAGTCAACATTTGACTATTGCAACCTATTGCAACTTCTAGTTTTATGGGATCGGTTAAACATCTTATGTTTAGTCGGCATGTAAAATCCCATCAACACCATTGTACGCCATGCTTCGGTGACCCTATGCACATGGTTTCCAATTCAAGTCGTCTTCCTTACACACACGTGTGAGTTTACACATACAAGTGGTTAGGTGACATTTATCCCACAAATATGTTAAGCTCACCTCAAACACACAAGTTCCCTAAAAGTGGTTAGGTGACCTTTATCCCACAAATAGTTGTCAAGTGATTCGAGTGTCGTGTAAAAGGATGGTGTTAAACTTGTTCTCAAAGGGATTTTAGTTTTCATTAATTGTAGTTATGAAAACTCTATGTACCTTGTATTCACATTCTTTCAAATACATGGTACCCTACGGTTCCTTTTTAATAAAACCTCTTTTATTTGAAATGATTAATCCTTTTACTAACTTTTATTAGTCACTTAATGATAGGAAACCAAAAAATTCAGCTTGTTAAGATTATTTATTTATATTGTTAAGCATAGCCACATATCAAACAATCAACATAAAATGGATAATCAAACAAGCATATATAAAACACCATATGTGCATAACCATAGCCACTTAGGTGACCAAACTTGTTTGCCATCACAAGTGTGGTCATAAATTCTTTTCTAAGGGTTAAACACAACACATAATATGAGATCTCCAAAGACCCCTCCCCCCTTGAAGTTGCATCCAAATACTTCAAGTCCTTCTCTTTGTGACTTCCTTTTGTGCTTCCATCTCGTGCATCTTCATTTACAAAATTTATATCCTAATACAAATTCTCTAGTAAAGAAAACACACTTAATCTATCTATTACATCACAAATGAATGAATAAATAAATACACACAAATACAAGCACAAATGAATAAATATTACAACCCATAAAGAATGAAATCAACCAAAATAAATCATTCATTCAAAACCAAACCATCACAAGGTCAAGGCTAGGTTATGCACCAATATGAAACAACATCCAAGAATCAAAATAAATCCCCATTTGACCCTAAATTTTCAGCCAACATAACCAAGAATTTAGGGTGTTTTGTCCAAACAAAACTCAATCAACCATTTTGATATCATTTCTTTCAAGGTTTAATCATAAGCATGTAAGATATAACCTTGAAAGGTTGGGGATTCATCATAACATCACAAACAGCCTCTATTTGGTTGTTAAAATCCCATAAAACCAATTTTACAATGATAATAAAAGCTAGTCATCCACATATCCAGCTCTAGATGCCAATTTTGGGTTGTTTGACACATTATCAAAGAATTTTAACCATTTAAACTTGAAAACGCAGCGGAATAAAATCTTAATATCATGTTTATAATCTGAAAATTAAAACACATAACTTAATTTTAACAAACCCAAGAACATATGATCATTTATATGTGTATGAACAAGCTATCAAGAAGAATAAAACAACCAACAAACCACAAGGATAGGTGTCCTCAAGCTTCCATACCCACAAGCCTCAAGCAAGCACCTTTTTGCTAGGATTTTTAACACCAAAACCACCAAGAAGGTCTGAAATCCGATATTCAGCTTTGATTTTCTTCAATAAAGTAAAGAGAAAACTTGTCTTGGTAGTCCTTTGCATGTATGAGAGAGAGAGGTTGAATGTGTGTGTGTGTATTCAAGAGTAACAAGTTTCAAGACCAAGAAAACCCCACCCATAAAGGGGTTGTCGAAAATTTGCTTTCAAAACGGGTTTTCCCCCTTAAAATTCATTAAACATTTTATTTAACTTGTCACTAGTTAAGTTATAATTTAACCATTTAATTTTTTAACTCTTACACACTTTATTACTTGATGTTACTTAACCAATTTAAATAACATTACAAATAATACCCTTGAACAAAATATCCCTATAAGTGTTCTATCTTATATGCAACTTATTTAGAAAACACATTTTCTAAATTGGTGTATTTATTAATTGCATGATCATATCATCAATTAAATATTTATATTGGTGTTTGCTAAGCTTGTTATTGGGTATGACCCGACTTAGATCATTACGTACTAACCACATCAATATTCTATTTGTCTTGGGCATAAAGAATCCAACATAAACGGGTTAGAATATATTTATTTTGTCGATATATGGTATATTAGACTTTATTTGAGTTATAATAAAATATTCCACTACTTCATCATAGCCATCATTTAGACAAATATCTTGTTGAATAACCGAATGCGGCGACATAACAATCCATATGCAAACGATTCTTTGTTTACATTAGCGTGTGTTAGCTTGATTTAGGATGTTAGTGATTGGTATAAGGTTAGTGAATGTTAGAAGGTTAATGATCAATTGATATTGACTAAAATTAAAAGATATTTAATAGAAGAATGAATAAAAGTAAGAATTTAAATTCATGAGAACAATTGGATGATGAGATGATTGAAACAATATAGAAATGCATAATATAACAAACATATAAAATTACCTTAGTATTAGAAAATTCTTAAAATTACTTGTAAAATAAAATTCTTGAAACTGATCAAAACCAATAGATGAAAGAAAGATATATGAGTGAGATTTTTGGAGAATGAGCAAATGAAAAGTGAGGCATAAAGCTTGCTTTTATAGTTGAGGTTAGGAGGTGGTTATGAATGGTGTTAACATTGAGTTATAAGTATTTCAAAAATGAGTTATGATTGAAATTTAAAATAAATATAAAGCTTAAATAAAATAAATAAATAATAGAATAATTACAATTTAACTCTAAACATATTAAAACCTAATTTTAATTTAATCATCATATCTTTTTTACACAATCTATATAGACTTTATAAATTCACAAAATCTTTGCAATTTGATTATTTGCTTTAATTGAATATTTAAAATCTTATAAATGTTAATAGCCTTTAAAATTTATTTTATAAATTATAAAGTTGAAGTTAAATTGACTAAATGACACATTTATTGCTTTTTAACACATTTATTGTTTTTGAACACAATAATAAATATATTAAAATCTGATTTTAAAAGAACTAAAAATGACTATAAGTTAAAGATAGAGGACTTAGAGAAAAACATTTAAACTCTTAAATATGAGCACACAAATTTAGGACTCATATTAAAGATCTTATAACAAAGTTGACTGAGTGTGAGGCTAAGCTTGTGGTCAGCAAAGCCAGGCAGAAAAATGTGTTCTTGAAGAAGAGATCTTCAAGAACATTATATCCTCATACTTGCATGAAAAAGTTGTTATCATAATAAGCAGGGACTAGGATCTAGTGAGATAGCTCCTCCACATAACATCTTGCCTTTAAGATCTCCCAGGTGTGGAACTTGTGAAGATGAGCTTCCTCTTATAGACCCCTTGACTGAAGAGGATGAAGAAGTGATAGTGGAGAATGCCTCTGAGTAGAGTGAAAAAGATGATTCTAAGAAGGGTCACTATCCTTCTCAAGAGAGTAAGAAGACTAGAATGACCAAGTCTATGAGAAATCACTTGATCAAGAAGAGCAAGTGTAAAGCAAAGAATGTTAAAGAGATCAAAGCCACCTTCAACTATAAGCAAAAACAAGTTTTATCTTTGCAAGATTTAAAGTGGTAAAGATTGAAGATACTAACTTGAACTCTAGTACCAAGAATTCTAGTTTAGTCTCAACTCATCCTAGAAGCAAGAAGAAGCCTAATCAGTTGTGTCCCACTACTACACAACCTCAACCTTCTAACTCCCAAAGAAGTTCTCACCTAAAAGGACTTCCACTGCATCTGCAAACATAAAGGAGGATAAGGAAAGTGATCAAGTTCAGCCTTGTTCACAGGAGTAGGCTCTTAGGAAGTAGAAAATGGAATGTGTTATGTGTGAGAGTACCTGTCATCTTGCTAAGGATAGTCCTTACAATCCAAAAGGCACCCTCCACATGACCAAAAAAGAGACATCTAAGAGTTTCAAGAAGAAGCAAGATTCAGAAGGAAAAAGTATTCCTTTTAGAAGCTCCAATATGAAGATGAAAGCAAGTGGAAAATTGCCTTCGGAAGAAAATTTAGTCTTGGGAGAAGGGAATACTTCGAAGCACTGAAGTTTGTTGTAGTGCTAGCAAGATCTTCCAAAGGATCAATCATCAAAACTTCCAAAGTCAACAAAAATTTTGAAGTATTGAAGGTCATGTCTAAGCTTCCAATATGAAGTTTGTTGTGTGGAAGTCAATAATAGACCAAGTGACTGAAAGTTCTCCATCAACATGAGCAAAGCATCCTCAAAACATGACTATCAGATCTATTACCAAGTATTACCTTCAACTTCTTTTGATGAACCCAAGACAAATAAGGCTTGGGTTTCCAAATGTAACTAACCATCTCCTCTATGTAGGAAGAACTAAATACAAAGAGAAATATATGGATCATTGATAGTGGTTGTTCCAGACACATGACAAGCAATAGGTCACCACTCCAAAAATTCAAAAAGATTGATGGAGTACCATTTACTTTTGGAGGAGATGCTGGTGGTTACATTACTAGAAGGGGCAGGTTATAAATTGTATGCTCAACATTTAGAAGGTAAACTTTGTCAAGAAGCTTGGATACAATATGTTAAAGGTATCTTAATTTTGTGATGAGTATCATAACATGCTCTTTACTGAGTATGAGTGCATTGTTCTCAACCTTGGGGTGGTCATTTCTCATGAGCATATCCTTCTTAGAGCCCCGAGGAAAGGGAACATATACAAGATGGATTTGCAAGAAACTCCCTTTTGAGAAGTTTCATGTTTCTATCTAAAGCAAATAGTGATGAGTCTTTCCTCTAGCATAAAAGAATCTACCATGGAAACTTTAAAAACATTAATAAACTAAGTAAGAATGACTTGGTAACTAGAATGCCAAAGGAAGAGTTTACAAGTCCTGACCACTGTGTTCCATGCCTAAAAGGTATCAACACAAGGTATCTCATAAGCTAAAGGAAAGAAACTCCATCACTACCCCCTTACACTTGTTATATATGATCTCTTTGGCCCCACTAGTGTAATGGGTCTAGGAAGGACCTCTTATTGTTTGGTGATCACAGATGACTTTACAAGTTTCACTTGGGTCTTTTTTCTTAGAACTAAGGATGAGACCCTTAACATTCTAAAGAATTTCATCTTGAAGATGAGAATCAATCTAATCACAAGGTCAAAACCATAAGATATGATCAAGGAACTAAATCAAGAACCAAATCCTTGATACAGTTATGATGAAGATGGTAATACAAGACATTACAATCCTCCGAGGACTCCTAAGCAAAATGGTGTTGCTAAGAGGAGAAACAAGACACTAATTGAAGATGCAAGAACTATTTTGTCTGACTCTAAGCTGCCCATCACCTTCTAGGCAGAGGCAGTCAACACCGCGTGCTATGTGCAGAACCGGAGTTTTAGTTGTTAAGACATATGGTAAGACTCCTTATGAACTTTGGCATAAGAGGAACACTTTTATTGGTTTTCTCAGGTCATTTAGATGTCCTTGCACCATCTTGAATACCAAAGATCAAGTTGCCAAGTTTGCTTAGAAATCAAATGAGGGACACTTCATTAGATACTCTTCTCAAGCCAAGGCTTATAGAGTATACAATCTCATATCCAGAGTAGTTAAGGAGTTTGCCAATATGACCTTCAATGAATACACAGCCAGTGTAAATGGTTCTGGTCTTGATTGGCTATTTGATCTTAACTATTTACCAACTATTTTAACAAATCAGTGAGAATGTTTCAAGAACCACAAATATCATACTAACACGTGATGTTGATCCAAGATTTGAGTTAAGAAGACCTTCAAGCAATACAACTTTAGCTCCAGTTGTAACTAACCCTGCAAATGGAGAACCAATCAACACAACAATGACAAATTTAGTTTATACATCTGAAGTGCCTTCAAATTCTAGCACATATGCATAAATTTAGTCATAAGAGCTTTAACTATAGGAGAAAATAGTGATGGTGACAGTGATTAAAAATTTCTAGATGCTACTAACCATCCCATTGAAAACAACATTAATGATCTTACACACTTATTGGATCAAATTTTACATGATAAGTGTGTTGATATGGTGGGAGAAACCTCAATACCAGATCTAAATTTCTCTAATTTAGATCTGTCTTAGCAACTTGCTGTGATCCCTCAACTAAGGATCCATAAGTCTCATCCCACCTCAAACATCATTGTATATGTTGATTCAGGGGTAAGAACAAGAGGACTATGTCATCTTCCTCATGGGAAGGCTACTATATGAACCAAATAGGTTTTTAGGAACAAGAAGGATAATAGAGGACTTGTCATCAAAAACAAGGCAAAACTAGTTATTCAAGGGTACACACAAGAAAAAGGAATTGACTACATAGATGTCTTTGCTCTTGTTACAAGACTGGAAGTTGTTAGGATATTCTTACCTTTTGCTGCATCCAAGAACTTGAAGGTCTACCAACTTGATGTCAAGTGTGCTTTTCTCTATGGGGTGATTGATGAAGAGGTGTATGTCAAACAACCACCTGGGTTTGTAGATGCTAATCATCCTAATTATGTCTATAGGCTTGATAAAGCTCTATATGGGTTGCACCAAACACCAAGAAAGTGGTATGAGACTCTATCTCAGTATCTCTGCAGCATGGATATAGAAGAGGTACTATAGATGGAACTCTCTCATCAAAGGAACAGGGAATGAGTTGATGATAGTTCAAGTATATGTAGATGACATCATCTTTGGTTTAACTAATCCAAAGCTTTTCAAAGACTTTGAGAAGCTCATGAATGACAGATTTGAAATGAGTGTCATTGGGGAACTCAATTTCTTTCTAGGAATTCAAGTGAAGCAAGTTGAAGATGGCATCTTCATAAGTCAGTCAAAGTATGATCAAGACATACTCAATAGATTGAACATGACTGATTGTAAGGTTGCTAAGACATCCATAGCAAGAAACCACTCCCTTGGGCTTGACCTTGAGGGGGAGTATGTGGATGAACACCTGTATAGAGCTATGATTGGGTCTCTTATGTACCTCACAGCTAGCAGGCCTGATATCAAGTTTCCACATGTATTTGTGCAAGATATCAAGCCAACCCCATATGTCACACCACACTTATCATTGTCAAGAGAGTTTAAGATATTTCAAAGGTGCCTCAACACTTGGCCTTTGGTATCCAAAGAATTTAGGCTTCAATTTGTATAAATGAACAAATAGTGACTATGGTGGATGTAATATGACTGGAAAGTCTACATTAGGGGGATGTCAGTTCCTTGGTGGAAGGGTAGTCTCATGGCAATGCAAGAAACAATCATGTGTCTCTGCATCAACTGCTGAAGTTGAATACATTGTTGCTGCATGTTGTAGTGCTCAAGTGCTTTGGATTCAGAATCAGATGCTAGACTATGGGTTCAACATTAATAAGACTCCCATTCATATAGACAACAATAGTGTCATCTCTATCACAGAGAATTCTATACATCACTCAAGGACAAAACACATCAATATCAAGTATCACTTGATTAGAGATAATTTTGATAAAGGATTAATCAAACTAGTCAAGGTTAACACAAATGAATAGTATGTTGATCTATTCACCAAAGTATTTGATTAATAGAGATTCAAATATCGGGTATCAACTATTAGGATGATTAACTTGAGTAGCTTTTTCTTAAAACTTAATCATATCTTATTTCTAAAATTTGTGTGTCCTTAATCTATCTATACTATCACCTTAATAAGCCCTTGTTTGATTTGCAAGTAAAATTCTGTTTTGAAGACATTTTGTAGATTTTTAAAAATTTCTCTTCGGAAGATATGTTTTTGTTTGGTTTTGTTGACCAATTTTAGTATTTAACCATTTAAACAAGAACAAACGCAGTGGAATAAAACCTTAATATTATCATTTGTAATCTGAAAGTTAAGGCTAATATCATATTAACAACAACAAACCAGAACATAAGGATCTTTATATGTGTATGAACTAGCTATCAAGAATAATAAACAACCAAACAAAAGATACAAACTACCTTTTGTAGAGCTGCAGAATAATGAATTTGGATGATGAAAAGGAGCTCTTGAATGGCCAAAAACAGGAGAGGTGTCCTCAATTTATTAATCCACAAGCCTTAAGCAAGACACTTTGTTTGTAGGCTTTTGACACCAAAACACACCAAGAGAGCTGCTGGCTGAAAAACCTTTTTTTTTCAGCTGAATGTTTCTTCATAATGGAGAAGACAGGAGCTTCTTGAGGTGTTTGCATGTAATGAGAGAAGAAGAGATGGAGGTGGTGTGTGTTTTCAAAAACAAGTGAGTGACAAGTGGCCTTGACCCCTATTAGGGGGCGCCGAAACTTGAAATTGCAGGATCGTTCAAGGGCTTGAACACAATTACAACACAACAACACAATGAGAAGATTAACTAAACGTTAATCAAACAGTGAACTAGGTAACCAAAGGTGATGCAGAGAACACAAGTAAAGCAAGAGACAGAACAGAGAGTATAGTTTTCAAGGGAGCAGTATATTGCTTTCTCAAGTTCTTTTACAAGTGTTACAAAGCATTAGAAAGATACAAGAACTTGGAATACTTATACTACAACCTACAGCCGGCTATACTATGAAAGCCAGCTGGATACAATTGACTAGACACTAACAAAATCAATTGTAGGATCAAAAGGCATATCTGCCTTTTGACCTTGTGACTATGACATGCCATAGCTCACATCCTTATACATTACAAAAAGGATAAAGTACATAAAGTGGAAAGTTTCAGACTCAAGACCTCAATGTACAGTTACCAAAAGCATGGACCTTTTCACCAACTCTTGTAAGTTGGTGACTTATCAGAGACGCAGCGGAAAAGGTGCTTTATGGAACAGTACATCAGATAAAGCATGTGTACTAAAAGTCTTCGGAAGAAATCTGTCTTCATAGGTTGAAGCTTCGGAAGACTTTGTCTCTTCAAGCTTCGGAAGACTTCATGTTAGGCTTCGGAAGATATTGGTCTTGGCTTCGGAAGATATTACACTTAGAGTATTTTCTAATGCTTTGTGTAATTCTTCCGAAGCATTCTTCACTTCAGTACTTAGTGCATGTTGCTGAAACACTTAGGCAGTTTTGGGTTGCATCAGACTTCAGGAATCCTTACAAACTCCCCCTAGGCTGATGCTACCAAAACACTTAGAAGATCTTTAAATGTTTGTAGTCTTCAGAATAATCAAGACCATCCCTTTCTTCATTTGATGGTCAGGATCATCAAGACTCTCATAGTATCTTCTCATTTCAAAGAGATCATGCAGAGGTAAGTTGATTATGTCTTGCCATGAGTAGACATTTTCAACACCTGATCTCTGATAACATTCCATCTTTCTGGATTGGTAGAGTAAGTCCAGGATAAGATGGGTGTCTCGGTTGCTAGAGGAGCCACTTGCATAGGAGTTGATTGGGCTGCCTCATCATGCACTTCCTCAGGTTGATCTGATTCAGCCTGGGGTGTAGAGGTAGATGACTTTGGCTTCTTCTTTTTAGTCTTTGGTTTAGAGGCCATTTTCTTCTTCCTCTTTAATGTCTTTAACTGAGAAGACTGGTCTGCAGCACCATGTTGATCATCAGTGTCTTTCTCAGTTGGGTGTTCCTCCCTCACAGGTTCAGAAGGAGAGGGAGTTTGACCCTGTCTTGGATCAGAAGATGAAGTTTGCTGAGGCTCAGCTGGAGGTTCTGGTTCAGGTGTCTCTGGTTGTTCAAACTTGACCTCCACTTCAGGTGGGACTTGACTTGGAAGAGAGTGCAAATCAATGAGTTCACCACTTTTAATCTTCTGCTTGATTACCCTTATATGCTCATCCATTAGATAGAGACATGGGACCAAGTCTCCTTCCGGAGAATCCATATGACTTCAAGAAGCTCATCATTCTTTGTGTCTGTCAGCAGACTTCTTTGCATTCTTTTGAATGATGGCTCTTGACTTTGCAGCTTCTTCCCTTAGCTTCCTTTTGGTTGTTTTTCTTTCTTTGACTAACTCAAGCTCAAGTTGCTTTAAGTACTCGAACTCAATGAAGTCATAGGACAGGGGAAGAAGTGTATTTGCCTGATAGAAGCCTGTGGCACTCAGGTAGTTTATCATTTTGATTCTATCCTCTTCTTTATCTACCTGAGGTTCTTGTGGAGCCACATCTTCCTGTGCAGGACTTTCTTGAACTGGAGAGAGAGTGGGAGTATGCTTGTGAAGTCTTTTCTGTCTCCTCTCCTCTTTGAATTGGAGAAGTAACCTTGCATCCTCTTTCTCCTTTATCTCTCTTGACACTTCCATGTCAGCCAGTTCATTCAACTCTTCTAAGGGGAGGGAGATGATTTCATCAACATCATAGTTCCTGGTCTGTAAATAATTAATCCTGACTGCCCTTTGTTCATCATTTTGAGTATTTGGTCTGGGGGCAGCCCTGATTGCAGCTTGCATGAATTTTGATGACCCAGAAGAACTTTCTCCCCTTAGCCTCCTTTTCCTCTCTCTCTCTTCCTCCTCAATTTCCTCAGGAGTCATTATCCTTTTCCTTTGTCACCAACAGACCTTTGTGACTCAGGGTGGATTGAGGCTTGGCCTTCATTGCTTGGTGTAGCTTCCATGCTCTGGCCAGAGAGAGGCTGAGAGACACCTTCACCAGCAGGTGTCTCAGATGGAGTTTGGACCTCTGCAGCAGTTGTTGATGGTGAGACAAGGGTCTCAGGTTCTGCCACTGGGCCTTCAGCCAAGGTTTCCCCTATGAAACTAATCTTAGGGTCCACCTCAGCATCCAGTTGACCGATGACATTGCCTGATTGCCTAAGTCTCCTTCTTAGAGAGAACTCTGCAAGGATCCTGTCTTGGATTCTTTGAGCCAGCCTGTCAGCTTGTCTAGATTTGCTTGGATTGACAAGTGGCATGTTGACTAAATCCAGTCCTTCATAGAAGCTCAGGCTTTGGAACTGAAAGACTTCTTGTTGACCTTGAACTCTGTGAAGTATGAGGGCTCTTCTGTCATCATCATACCTCCATCTGATGATGTAGTTGCCAGTTCCATGTGGTGGAGATGAGACAGCCCTTGGTATACCTTCCTCAAAGAGACTCCTGATGAGAGAGTCTATAGAGTCCACATTAATGTGAACTTGAGGAAGTTGCTGAGAATGCACAACAGCAAGTGAGGATGGTGAGTCCTCTATGTCCATTCTCTTTGAAGAACTCCCAGGTTCTGTGGTTGTGATAACTTTCTCCCCTTTTTGGTAGCATCACCCACTTGCATAGGTGAGCTGGAGGATAAATCAGTCACTTCCACAGGTTCTTGTGTTCCTGGTTGAGCTCTCCTTAAAGGTCTCTCAGCTAGTTTTTCCTGCAGATATGAAATCTGGAGTTGCTGATCATTGACCCTGTTTTGCAGGGTAGTCACCTGAGATTCCAAGTGACTAACCTTAGAGACTAGATAGGTGCATGTTTGTGACAATTTTGTACCTTTAGTCTCAAATTCCCCTCATCTTCATCAGAAGAATCACTGGGGGATGAGAGGATTGGACCAAAGTCCCTTCTCTCACCACCAGCTTGAGTTTCTTGGCTGCTGGTTTTCCTCTGCTCACTGGCAACCTCAGTTAAGATGCCAATGGGCTGAGTTGCCATGGTTGAGGTCTTAATGATGTAATCACTTTCAAAAGTGAGAGCCTCTTCCATATGGACATCCTGAACAGGTTCAGATGTGTCCACCTCAGTAATAGGTGACTGATGAGGGATAGACTGAGGAGAGTCAGAGGTACTCATCTCTCTTTGAGTAGGGGAGGAGAAGAGAGACTCATGGTACTCACTGAATCCTAAGTCTTCATCAGTGTAAAAGGATAGGTTGGGAATTGGTTGGTTTAGATCCAAAGGCTGGGGATGGTAGCTATCCCCTGAAGGTTGTTCACTTGAGTGTTGAGACTCAGAGTGAAGGCTTACAGTTGTTGGGCTAATGAGCTCATCAGGTTGAGCTTGAGGAACCTCAGCCCTGATAGGTAAAGTAATGGGAGTGGTTTGCTCCTCAGGAGAAGTGGGAGCTCTGGAGTCCACTTCTTCCTGTAAGGTTGAGTATTTGGGGGCCTGCACAGACTCAATAGCCTGAGCAGGGGTTCGTTGGATTTTCTTTTGTAGGTGATGAATATTGGAGGTTGTGAAGAGGGTAGGAGAGCAGTAGGTGTGGGTTCAACACTAGCTTGGACTGCTATGTTGTCACCTTGAGCAATGAGCTCTAACATTTTTGGGACTAGGGCTGTTTCTACCCTGAGCCTAAGCCTACAGTTGGCTTCTTCATAATTTTAAAGATGCCGGGCTTCATCTGTCCCAGTTTAAGAATATTGCCTGTTTCCCTCAACTGTGAGCCCAGTTCACAGTTAAGAATGTGTTGAACATATCTAGGAAACATGTAATATTCTAAGGAGTCTAAGTTTGCAAGTAAATTAGTATAAACAAATTGTGAATACCTGAACTTGACCCCCTGAACCATCCCATGAACTATAAAGGAGAGATCCTCAGGAATCTGGTCCCATCCACCATGCTTGTTTGATAAGCTGTGGATAACCACATGGAGCAGGTATTTCCACTGGGATGAGACCTTCCCTTTCCTGAAGGTCTTTACAGAGAAATCTCCTTCATAGCCCATCTGCTCGAAGGAATGATTAACCGCTTCTTTGGGAAGAACACTTCACCTGCTTCATCATCCAGCTGAAGATGTCGGTTGATGATGGCCGGAGTGATGAAAATTGTTCTCCCCTGCACTGTGGCAGACAGTGCCTTCTCCCCATCCATAATGACCTCTTGGCAGGTCTTCCAGAATTCAAGCAAATGATCCTCATATAGAGGAGGATCAATGGTTAGGGAGGTGAAGTAGTGAGACAAAGACAAGAAACGGCAAACCTCTGAGAAATGAGGATCTTTGTCAGAGCATAACAGAGCAACCTGATTGTGTTGTCTGTGTAGCTGCATGGCAAAGTGAGGATCATTTCTGTGTGTAAGGTCAGCCATTGTGAGGTAGCTCAGAGATGAAGAGAAAAGAATGGGAAGGAATTTCAGAGAGAAAGCTTTGGGTTTTAGGTATGGAAGAAAAGCAGATGAGAAGAGGGGGAAACCGTTGGTTTATATGAGAGAGAAGGATTTCAGATAAAGTTTAATGAAAGAGGATAAACTTTGAAATCCGTATGTCGGTCCCACCTCTGAAAAAGTAGTTTACCTTTTTGCTCAAAAAGTAGTTTTCTTGGAATTCGAAAAGCTTCCGAAAGTAATTTGTCTTCGGAAGTTTGATTGAAAAAGCTTCCGAAGCTAAAGTGACTTCGGAAGAATTTTCCTGAGAGTCTTAAAGATTTATGCTTCGGAAGAGAATAAACTTTTGGATGCTTTGTATAAGAATGAACAAAGCTTCCGAAAGTAATTTTTGCTTCGGAAGGAAAAAGTCCTTAAAAATGAATAAGTGTCTAAGTTAAGAATTTTAAGCTTCGGAAGATAAATTTTGACTTCTTCCGAAGGTAAAATTTCTTAGACAGTCATTTATTTTGAAGACATATTTTTCTTCCGAAGGTAAAATGTTATCTTCCGAAGTATCAGAAAATTTTCAAGAATCCAAGGAAAGTCTTCAAAAAGAGTTTTTCATTCAAAGAAAACATGAGCTTATGAAAGTGATGAACTAGACAACTTAGGACACACATATTTTAAGAAGAAATAATTAGAATTAGTTTTAAGAAAAATCTACTCAAAGTTAATCATCCCAATAGCTGATATCAGATACTTAAATCTCTGTTCATCAAAAGCTTTTGTGAACAGATCAGCATATTGTTCATCTGTGTGAACTTTGACTAGTTTAATTAACCCCTTTTCATAGTTATCTCTTATTAAATGATACCTGATGTTGATGTGTTTGGTCCTTGAGTGCTGCACAGGGTTCTCAGTGATAGAGATAGCACTGTTGTTGTCTATGTGGATAGGAGTCTCTTTGAAGTTAAATCCGTAGTCTAGCATCTGATTTTGAATCCAAAGCACTTGAGCACAGCAGCTTGCAGCAGCAATGTATTCAGCCTCAGCAGTTGATGCAGACACACAGGTTTGTTCTTGCATTGCCATGAGACAACCCTTCCACCAAGGAATTGACATCCCCCAGATGTAGACTTTGCAGTCATGTTGCAGCCACCATAATCACTGTCTGTATAGGCATACAGATTGAAATTAGAATTCTTTGGATACCATAAACCAAGTGTTGAAGCACCTTTGAGGTATCTTAAAATCCTTTTCACAGTGATTAAGTGAGACATCTTAGGATTGGCTTGATATCTTGCACAAATACATGTAGCAAACATGATATCAGGCCTGCTAGCTGTAAGATACATAAGAGACCCAATCATAGCCCTGTATAAGTGCTCATCTACACACTCCCCCTCAAGATCTGGACCAAGGAGTGGTTTCTGGCTATGGGTGTCTTAGCAGTTTTACAATCAGTCATGTTGAACCTCTTGAGTATATCTTGAACATACTTTGACTGACTTATGAAAATGCCATCTTCAACCTGCTTCACTTGAATTCCCAGAAAGAAATTAAGTTCTCCATTCTCCTTGAACTCATTTCAAATCTATCTTTCATCAGCTTTTCAAAGTCTTTGCAGAGCCTTGAATTGGTTGAGCCAAAGATGATGTCATCCACATATACTTGAACTAGCAGAATGTCGTTTCCTTGTCCTTTGATGAAGAGAGTTCCATCTATAGTACCTCTCCTGTAACCATGTTTACAGAGATACTCAGACAGTGTCTCATACCACTTCCTGGGTGCCTGATGCAGCCCATAGAGAGCTTTGTCAAGCTTGCAGACATAATCAGGATGATCAGGATCTACAAAACCAGGTGGTTGTTTGACATAAACCTCCTCATCAATCACTCCATATAAGAAAGCACACTTTACATCAAGTTGGTAGACCTTGAAGTTCTTGGATGCAGCAAATGCCAGGAATATCCTAACAGCTTCTAGTCTAGCTACAGGAGCAAAGACATCAGTGTAGTCAATCCCTTCTTCTTGTGTGTATCCTTGAACAACTAGTCTAGCCTTGTTCTTGATGATGATTCCTCTATCATCCTTTTTATTCCTAAAAACCCATTTGGTTCCAATGGTAGTCTTCCCATGAGGAAGAGGACAAAGGTTCCAAACTTTCTGTCTTTTGAATTGAAGCAGCTCTTGTTGCATAGCTTCAACCCAACTTCCATCCTTTAGAGCCTCCTCAACTTTCTTTGGCTCTAACTGGGATAGAAAACAAGAGTGAAGACAAACATTTGCTTCATGGGTTTGCCCTCTTGTCTTTACCCCGAGATAACATCTCCAATGATGTTTGTGGTAGGATGAGACTTGTGGATCCTTAGCTGAGGGATCACAGCAAGTTGCTGAGATAGATCCAAATTTGAGAAATTTAGATCTGGTCTTGAAGATTGATCCTCCACATTATCACACTTATCAAGATTAACTTGATCCAATGAGTGTGTGACATCATTGATGTTATCATCTATGGTATGGTTATTAGCATCAAGAGATTCTTGATCACTTTCACCATCACCATTGTTATCTTCTGCAATTGAGATGTCTTTATCTGGTTGAGAGGCCTCTGAACTGGAATTTGAAGGCATGCCAGATGTATCAGCTGGATTTGTCATTGTTGTGCTGATAGAAACCTCATTTGCTGAAGTAGTTTCAACTGGAGCTGAAGGTCTTCCAAGCTCAAATCTTGGATCAGGATCACCTGTATTTAAATTTTCTGCAGATCCTGAAACATGCTCACAAGATTTATTAAAACAGTTGGTAACTAAATCAAGATCAAATAGCCAATCCGGACCAGAACCAGCCACACTGGGAGTGTGCTCATTGAAAGTCACATTGGCTGACTCCTCAATGATTCTAGTTCTGAGATTGTATACTCTATAAGCTTTAGCTTGAGAAGAGTATCCAATGAAGTGTCCATCGTCTGATTTCTCAGCAAACTTGGCAACTTGATCTTTGGTATTCAAGATGGTGCAGGGACATCCAAATGACCTGAGAAAACCAATGAAAGGTTTCCTCTTGTGCCAAAGTTCATAAGGAGTCTTACCATGTGTCTTAACTACTAAGACTCTGTTTTGCACATAGCAGGCAGTATTAACTGCCTCTGCCCAGAAGGTGATAGGCAGTTTAGAGTCAGACAACATAGTTCTTGCAGCTTCAATAAGTGTCCTGTTTCTCCTCTCAGCAACTCCGTTTTGCTGAGGAGTCCTGGGAGCACTGTATTGTCTTGTAATACCCTTTTCATCACAAAATGTATCAAGGATTTGGTTCTTGAATTCAGTTCCTTGATCACATCTTATGGTTTTGACCTTGTGATCACATTGATTCTCAATCTTTAAGATGAAATTCTTTAGAATCTCAGGAGTCTCATCTTTAGTTCTAAGAAAGAAAACCCAAGTGAATCTTGTAAAATCATCTGTGATCACTAGACAGTATAAGGTCCTTCCTAAACTCATTACACTGGTGGGGCCAAAGAGATCCATATGTAATAAGTGTAGGGGAGTAGTGATGGAGTTCTTTTCCTTAGGCTTGTGAGATACCTTGTGTTGCTTCCCTTTCAGGCATGCAACACAATGATCATCACTTGTAAACTCTTTCTTTGGCATTCCAGTTACCAGATCATGTTTGATTAATTTATTCATATTCTTAAAGTTTACATGGCACATTCTTTTATGCCATAGGAAAGACTCATCACTATTTGCTTTAGATAGAAAGCATGAAACTTCTCCAGAGGGAGATGTTTCTTGCAAATCCATCTTGTACATGTTCCCTTTCCTGGGGGCTCTGAGCAGAATATGCTCATGAGGAATGACCACTCCAGGTTTGAGAACAATGCACTCATGCTCAGTGAAGATGTTATGACTCTGATCACAAAATTGAGATACACTCAGAAGATTGTACCCAAGCTCCTTAACAAAGTTTACCTTCTCAATGCTGAGCTTACCATTTGTGACCTTGCCCCTTCCATAAATGTAACCACCTTCATTTCCTCCAAAAGCAACTGGTCCTCCATCAATTCTCTCAAATTATGAAGTAAAGACCTATCGCCTGTCATGTGCCTGGAACAGCCACTGTCAATTATCCAGACATTCTTGTTTGTCTTGAGCTGTTCCTGCACAAAGAAAATGATTAGTTACATTTGGAAACCCAAGCCTTACTTGTCTTGGGTTCAGTAAGTGTAATAGAAGGTAATGCAACAGTAATAGATCCTATGGTTGTACAGAGGGGATCTTCGCTGTTGTTGATGGAGAAACCTCAGTCATTTGGTCTTTCTTAGACTTCCACACCACCTTTGGAGTCTTGGACTTGACCTTCAAAACCTTAGAAGCTTTTGGAGCTTCACAAGTTTTAATGACTGACACTACTTCGGAAGAATCTACAGTCACTGCAGTAGACTTTAGTACTTCGGAAGAACTCCTTTCTTCTTCGAGACCAACTTTGCTTCCGAAGGTAATTTTCCATTTACCTTCTTCTTTGATTTGGAGCTTCCGAAGGAAACAGACTTTCCTTCCGAAGCTTGAGACTTCTTGAGATTCTTTGAAGTCTTTGTATTGGTCATGTGGATAGTACTTTTAGGATTGTATGGACAATCCTTGGCAATATGAGAAGTACTTTCACACATAACACACAACATTTTCTTCTTCAAAGAAATCTCCTTTTGAGAGCAAGACTGGCCTTGGTCACATCCCTTTTTCACCTTCATCTTGGTAGATTCAGATACAGTTCCCTTGGGCTGTGAACTGTTCTTGGAATTTGATGGTCCAGGCTGTGCAGCAGTGGTACACAGCAGCTCAGTCTTCTTCTTTGTACTGAGATGATTTGAACATGAACCAGAACTCTTGGATAAGAGGCTTTGGTGGATGTCTTCAGTCCTTATTGCTTTGAAACCTGCAGAGATGAACACTTGTTTCTGCTTAGCATCAAAGGTAGCCTTGATTTCTTGAGCCTTCTTTGCTTTCCTTTTGCTCTTCCTGATCAAGTTCTTTCTCTTGGACTTGGTCATCACAGTTATTTCTTCTCCTCAGAAGGATAGTGGCCCTTGGAGGAATCCTCTTCTTCACTCTTCTCAGAGGGATTCCTCACTATCACTTCTTCATCATCCTCACTTATTGGATCTATGAGAGGAAGCTCATCTTCACAAGTTCCACACCTAGGAGATCTTACAGACAAGATTGTGTGTGGAGGAGCTATCTCATTTGATCCCAGTCCCTGTCTATTTTGATAACAAACCTTATTGTGTAGGGATGAGGATATCATGTTCTTGAAGGTCTCTTCTTCAAGAACACTTTTCTCTGCCAGGGCTTTGCTGATCACAAGCTCAGCCTGGCACTTAGTCAACTTAGTGATGAGATCTTGGATCTGAGTTCTAAAATCTGTATGTTCATGTTTTAGTACTGAAATGGTTTTCTCCAAGTCTTCTATCTTTAACTTGTAATCATTTTCAGACTTTCTAAAGTCAGATTTTAATATGTTTAATGACTCAAGATCAGATCTCATCTCTAGGTTGTAGGACCTGTATCTATTTACTTTAGCAATGCATTCAGGGGAGCAAAGATGTTCTAATACCTTGGCTTCATCATGATCAGCCATCAATGCTTGGTTTGGAGAAGCATCCTCCACCTGAAAACTCCAGTCAAATCCTCCCTCTTCAACAGCAACCGCAGCATGTTGCTTTGTCTTCTCAGCCTGAGGGTATTGTTGTGTAGTTTGGTCTGAGTTGTGTTTGACCCCCATTTGCTCTGGGTGCCTTACACTCCCTGGCGAAGTGACCCATAAGGTTACAATTGTAACACTTAACTTTGCTTTTATCCAGCCCAACTTACCACTGGTAGCATTGCTTGGAAATTTTCTTCCTCTGTCCTCTTGTAAACTTCTTGGCTCTGTGAGTGAGAAGAGCCATCTGCTGAACTATCTCCATGTATTCCAGGTCATCTGGATGGATACAGTCTAGGTCTTCAAGAGTGAAGAGATAATTTCCACAGCTTTCATCTGCAGACACAAAGGCTTGAGAAGAACTTGTCTCTTGGAATGGGCTTCCTTGAGTAAAGTTCTCCCTTGGTGTCTCCGGGAAGGTGATGAAAGGACCCTTTTGTGAGTTGTCAGGGTAGCATAGGAGATGATGTTGGGGTTCTATGCTGTCCCTTTCAACCACATGAAGGGCTGAACCCATTTGATTGTTAGAGTTGCCAGATGAACCTTGTAAGTTCATCTCCATCTGGTATCCACTGAGAATCCCATATAACTCTGTCAGAGTAAGAGTTTTAAGGTTCTCAGTCCTCTTGATTACCACACAATAGTGTGTCCATTGCCTAGGAAGTGAGGACATGAACTTCCTTACAATGTCTCTGTTCTCAAGAGGAACTCCTCCATCCACAAGGGTATCCACAATCTCAACATACCTGAAGTATTGTTGGGTCATGGTTTCACCTGTTTTAAAGGTGAAATTTTCAAACTGCTGCTTCAGAAGATCTTTCTTGTCTCCTTGGCTTCAGAGGAGCCTTCATACATCAGCTTCAGTGCATCCCACAGCTGTTTAGCTGTTTTGCACTTCTTAAAACCTCTGTACACAGAGTTTGGGATAGCAGTCTGAAGAGCAGTCATGGCCTTCCTGTCAATCTCTACTCTTTTCCTATCTTCATCTGAGTAGTTGGCCACATCTTTAGGAATCATACCAGCACCGGTAGCAGAGGGGGTGCTAGGTATGAAAGGTCCATATTCAACAGATTCCCACATTCTTGAGTCAAGAGACCTGATGAAGCCTTCCATCCTCATGCACCAGGTGTCGAAGTCATCAAGAGTGATCAATGGGGATTTGTTCATGGTTCCAGTCTCCATATCAGTCTTTGAGATGGAAGCCATTTGAAAAGTTTAGTTTTTGTGTGTGTGAGGGATCTTAAGATGGTTAGATCTTATATCACGAGCCTGAATGCTCTGATACCAATTGCAGGATCGTTCAAGGGCTTGAACACAATTACAACACAACAACACAATGAGAAGATTAACTAAACGTTAATCAAACAGTGAACTAGGTAACCAAAGGTGATGCAGAGAACACAAGTAAAGCAAGAGACAGAACAAGAGAGTATAGTTTTCAAGGGAGCAGTATATTGCTTTCTCAAGTTCTTTTACAAGTGTTACAAAGCATTAAGAAAGATACAAGAACTTGGAATACTTATACTACAACCTACAGCCGGCTATACTATGAAAGCCAGCTGGATACAATTGACTAGACACTAACAAAATCAATTGTAGGATCAAAAGGCATATCTGCCTTTTGACCTTGTGACTATGACATGCCATAGCTCACATCCTTATACATTACAAAAAGGATAAAGTACATAAAGTGGAAAGTTTCAGACTCAAGACCTCAATGTACAGTTACCAAAAGCATGGACCTTTTCACCAACTCTTGTAAGTTGGTGACTTATCAGAGACGCAGCGGAAAAGGTGCTTTATGGAACAGTACATCAGATAAAGCATGTGTACTAAAAGTCTTCGGAAGAAATCTGTCTTCATAGGTTGAAGCTTCGGAAGACTTTGTCTCTTCAAGCTTCGGAAGACTTCATGTTAGGCTTCGGAAGATATTGGTCTTGGCTTCGGAAGATATTACACTTAGAGTATTTTCTAATGCTTTGTGTAATTCTTCCGAAGCATTCTTCACTTCAGTACTTAGTGCATGTTGCTGAAACACTTAGGCAGTTTTGGGTTGCATCAGACTTCAGGAATCCTTACAAAATTAATTGGGGTTTCCCCCCCAAAAACATTCACAATTGTTTGTTAATTATACATATAGTAATCTAAGTAACTATTAATTATATACTTAAACACCACTATATTAATTATTTGATGTTATTTAACCAACTAAATACCTTACAAATAATGTCCATAAACAATACTTGAGAACTGTTGTTCATATCCTTGCAATTTATTTAGAAACCCATTTTCTAACTGTGTATTTATTCATTGTTGATCGTAATCATCAATTAAATATTTATATTATTGTTTGCAAGCGTGTTAGTGGTTGACCCCTGGATCATACGTACTAAACACATCAATAATATTCTATTGTCTGGGCATAAAGAATCCAACATTTTTAGGCATCGAAGAAATTTAAGTCTTTAAAACAACAACTCTCCAGAATGTTTTACCTCATAAGAAAATTTCCAAATATCTCTTCTGAAGCTTATCTTTGCTTCTAAGTACATGTAATGTTTTAAAGACCTTTTTGTTCCGAAAATAATCAACTCTCGAGCTTTTACAACTTCACAGGTTAATTCTTTCGAAGCTAAGTCTCTGATCATTGAATCTCTTCGGAAAGTAACTTTGGCTTCGAAGCTTTCTTCTTACAACTCCGAAGTCAAATTACCTTCGAAGATTTACGACTTCCAAGAAAACTACTTTTAAGCAAAAAGAAAACTACTTTTCAGAGGTGGGACCAATACAGCTTTCAAAGATTATCCTTTTTATTATTTGTCTGAGATCCATTCAAAATAAAAACCCAACGGTTCCCCTGCTTTCTTTATTTCATTCGTCCACATTTACTCCCCAACCTAAATTTCCAAAGCCTATGAAACCACCGTTGTTCTTCACTTCCTTCCCTCTAAGCTATCTAAAATGGCCAACCACCCGCAAAATGACCCAACTCTCCATGCAATTACACAGGCAACAAATCAGGTTGCTTTGTTACACTCTAAGAAAGATCCTTATTTCCCAGAGGTTTGTCAGTTTTGGCTGTGTCCAACTATTCCACCTCCCTTATCATTTATCCTGCTCTCTATGATGATCATTCGCTTGATTCTGGAAGACCTGTCAAGAGGTAATCATGGATGGGGAGAAGGCATTATCTCTTACAATGCAGGGAATGACAATCTTTATCACTCCAGCGATCATCAACACCGTCCTTCAGCTAGATGATAAGGAAGGTGAATCGACCTTTCCCAAAGAAGCTGTCAATCACTCCTTTGAGCAGATGGGCTATTGTAACACCCGATTATTTTTTATACACGAAAGAAAGAATGAGAAGAAGAAAAAAAGAAAGGGTTATAAAACTGAAGTTGAGGGGTTGAAAGTGTGCAAAGTACTAAATTTATTATAATTTTGTACAAAAGTAGCGTGGCCGCCCATGCCATGCCACTTTTCACCATTTTGTCGATTAAAGAGAGAGAAAGTTTGAAGAAGAACAAGAAAGGATTCGAATTCAACGTAAGAATTCTTGGTTTTGTTATGTTCTTAACTGGCCTTAGTCTCAGTTGTATGCTTATATGTGTTTGTGTGTTCTGTTATGTGTGTTTGGTGGGTTTCTAGGTGATAGAACTCAATTGCATTTGGGTTTTGAAGGAAGTCATACCCAAGAGGTTGCTAAGGTGAGTTGTAGAACCCCTTTTTACTTGTTTTAAAATGACCTGGGGTTGCAAATGCATGTATGAACAATTTTTATAAAATGGATTTTCACCCGTAGGTATGTATAAGTGTATGTGTTTGCGGGTGGGGTTTGATTTGGGTGTATTTTTGGTTATAATGATGTTATGAATGTGTTTCTATGGCTTAGAATGTAATATTTAAGCCTAGAACATGTTAGATGTTGTTTGGGGACTAAATTTAGTTGTTTAAGTGTAACTTAGACTGCCCATGCGCCTAAATAGTGGCCCATGCGCCCACGTTATAAACTGTTTAAGTGTCCCCATGCACCCAGAGTTCATGCGGCCAAATAGTTCCCATGCATCTAGAATTAGGCGGAAATTGACTAAGATCCCAAATCCCTTACTTCATGTGGTCATCCATAGCTTGTCTAACAAACATGGGGGCTGGGACCAGATTCCTGAGGATCTTTCTTTATAGTGCATGGGATGGTTCAGGGGTCAAATTCAGGTACTCTCAGTTGTTTATACAAATTTGCTTGCTAACTTGGACTCCTTAGAGTATTATATGTTTCTTAGATATGTTCAACACATTCTTAACTGTAAAACTAGGATCACATTAAGGGAAATAGATAATATTCTTAAACAGGGATAGATGAAGCCCAACATCTTTAAAATTTTGAAGAAACCAATTGTTGGCTTCTTTGGGGTAGAAACAACCTTTGTCCCTAAAATGTTAGTGCTCATTGCTCAAGGTGAAAACCTAGCAACACAAGCTAGTGTTGAACCCACACCTTCTACCTCTCCACCACTAAAACAACCACAAATCACCCTCACCTACCTAAGAAGATCCAAACAAACCCCTACACAATCTACTCAGTCTGTGCAGGCCCCCCATATTACTACCCACACATGAGAAAGTGGACACTAGAGCTCCCACTTCCCCTGAGGAGCAAACCACTCCTATCTCTTCAATAATCAGTGCTAAGGTTCCTCTGCTCAACCTAAGGAGCTCACTAGCCTAATAGCCTTAAGCCTTCACTTTGAGTCTCAACACTCAAGTGAACAACCTCCAGGGGAAAGTTACCATCCCCAGCCTTTAGATTTAAACTAACATTCCCATCCTTGACTTCTATGATGATGAGGACTTGGGATTCAATGAGTACCATGAGTCTCTCTACTCTTCCCCTACTCAAAGAGAGATGAGGGCTCCTGCCTCTCCTTTTTCTGGCCCACATCATCTGCCTACCATAGAGGTGTATCTCCCTGACCCTGTTAAGGAGGTCCATATGGAAAAGGATCTCACTTCTACAAGTGATTACATTATTAAGACCTCAACCATGGCAACTCAGGTGAATCTTTTGATGAAGAAGAGGGGAATCTGAGACTAAAGGTGCAAAACTGTCAAAAACATGCATCTATTTAGTCTCTAAGGTTAGTCACTTGGAATCTCAGGTGACTACCTTACAAAATAGGGTCAATGATCAACAACTTGAGATATCTTATCTCAAGGAGAAACTAGCTAGGAGACATTTAAGAAGTGCTCAACCAGGAACACAAGAACCTATGGATGTGATTGACCTAACTCCTAGCTCAACTATGCAAGTGGGTGATGCTACCCAAAAGGGGGAGAAAGCCATTACAATCACATAACTTGGGAGTTCTTCATACAGTATAGACATTGAGGACTCACCATCCTCACTTGTAATTGTTCATGTTTAGAAATTTCCTCAACTTCACACTGATGTGGAATCTATAGACTCCTTTATTCAGAGTCTCTTTGACGAAGGTATTCCGAGGGCTATGACATCCCCACCACAAGGAACATCAAACAACATATGTGGGTGGAGGTATGATGCTATAGAAGAGCCCTCATTCTTCAAAGAGTTCAAGGTCAACAAGAGGTCTTCAATTTTCAGACCTTGAACTACTATGAATGTCCTAACCTTATCAACATGCCACTTGTCAATATTAGCCAATCCAAACAAGCTGACAAGTTGGCTCAAAGGACTCAAGAGAGGGTTACTAAAGAGTTCAGTCTCCGAACGAGACAAAGGCAATCAGGCAATATCATTGGTCAACTGGATGTTGAGGCAGACCCTTAGATTAGCTTCAAAGGGAAAACTTTGACCGAAGGACCAGTGATAGAACCTAAGAGCCCTGTCACACCTCCAACTGCTTCAGAAATCCATTCTCTTGATGAGACACCTATTGGTGAAGGTGTATCTCAACCTCTCTCTTACTAGAGCATGGATGCTACTCCAAGCAATGAATGCCAAAGCTCTCTCCCCCTAGAGTCACAAAGGTGTACGAGTGACAAAGGGAAAATGAAAATGACTCCTAAGGAGATTGAGGAGGAGAGAGAGAGAGAGAGAGAGAGAGGAAAAGAAAGCTTAGGGGAGAAAAACTTTGTAAGGTCTCATGGCTTCATGAAAGCTGCAATCAGGGTTGCCCCTAGACCAAACACTCAAGATGATGAGTTAAGGGCAATTACGATTGCATACTTACATACCAAAAACTTTGATATTGATAATATCATCTCCCTCCCCTTAGAAGAATTGAATGAACTGGCTGACATGGAATTGTCAAGAGAGAAGAAGAAAGCAGAGGATGTAAGATTGCTTCTTTAGATCAAGGAGGAAAGGAGACTGAAAAGGCTCTACAAACATGTTCCTATACTCTCACCAGTTCAAGAATGTCCTATGCAGGAGATTGTGGTTCCACAAGAACCTCAGCTAGACACAGAAACTGATAGGGTGAACATGATCAACTACCTGAGTGTCAAAGGTCTCTACCAGGCAGATGTACTTCTTCCCTTATCCTTTGAGTACATTGAGTTTGAGTATCTCAAGGACCTTGAACTTCAAGTGCTCAAATAACAAACGGCAACTAAGAGAAAGATAAGAGAAGAAGCTGCAAAGTCAACAACCATCATTTGAAGAAGTATGAAGAAGTCTGTCGATAGACAAAGGATGATGAGTTTCTTGAAGCTGTATGGATTCTTTGGAAGGAGGGTCCTTTATATCTATCTAAAATGGATGAGCATATAAGGGTGATCAAGCAGAAGATAAACAAAGGAGAGCTTATTGACTTACACTCCCCACCAAGTCATGCTCCTCCTGAAGTTGAGGTTAATGTTGAACAATTTGAGATAACACAACCTGGACCTCAAGCTAAATCTCAGCAAAATTTTGCTTCTGATCCATAAGATAAGGGTGAACCTCCCTCTCCTTCTGAACCTGTGAGGGAGGTAGACCCAACTGAAAAAGACAAAGATGATCAATAAGGTGTTGCAGGCCAATCTTCCTAGTTAAAAGGCTCAAAGAGGAAGAAAAGGATGGCTTTAAGACCAAAGTCAAATAAAAAGAAGTCAAAGTCATCCACTTCCAGGCCTTAGGATGAATTAGATCATCTTGAGAAGGTGGAAGAAGAGGCTGTTCAAACAATTCCTATTCAAGTTGCTTCTCTGGTATCAGGAAGACCCATCTTATCATGGACTTACACTACTAATCCAGAGAGATGGCATGTTATGAGAGATCAAGGTATTGAAGATGCTTTCACATGGCAAGACATGTTCAATCTACCTCTGCATGTTCTCTTTGAGATGAGAAGACACTATGAGAGTCTAAGTGATCCTAACCATCTAATGTAGAATGGGTTGTCATCATCATAATGAGGACTGCTAATATCTGAGGTCTTCAAATGTTTTGGTAGCATCAACCTAAGGGGAGTGTGTAAGGTTCTGTATAAGGATGATGCATCCAAAACATCCAATAAAATCATGAAGACTATCCTGCATGCAAGCACTAAGTGCTGAAGTAGAATGCTTCGAAAGTTTCACACTCTGCCTTAGAAAATATTCTATGTATGAAATCTTTTGAAGCCAAGACCAACATCTTTTGAAGCTTAAAGTGAAGTAGAATGCTTCAAGGACAAATTCTTCTGAAGCCAAGAAGTGAAGACAGATTATCTTCTGAAGACTTTTGAAGACATGCTTTTATCTGATGTACTTTACCATAAAACTGGACCACCTTTCGGCTACAACTCTATTGACTCACCAACTTGTGAGTTGCAACTTTGTTGACTCACCAACTTTCAAAAGTTGGTGAAAGGTCCATGATTTTGGTAACTGTACATTGAGGTTGTGAGTCTTTTACTTTCTACTTTATGTATGTTTATCCTTTTGTAATATATTAGGATGTGAGCTATGGCATGTCATATTCACTAGTCAAAAGTCAATCTACCTTTTCACTCTACTCTGATTTTGCTGTTCTCTAAATCATGTATCCAGCTGGCCTTCAAAGTATGGCCGGCTGTAGGTTGTAGTATAAGTATCTCAGGTCTTTGTAACTTATCTATTTTAGCACTTATGCTTATACACTTGCAAAAGAACTTGAAAGAAAAATACAACATCCTTGAAAACCAAATTACTTGTGTTGTTTCTTTTCTTGCTCTATCTCATATTTGCTAGTGTTTTAAGTGTTTATCTTGTGTTACGAGTTCCCTCTTTGATCTATTAAGTGTTCTAAAGAAGCTTTCCTCAGTGTTCTTGTGTTGCAACCCCCTTAAAAGGTCCTACAGGGTTTTAGTTTGAAAATGGGTTGGATGTCACAGTATCTCCTACTTTGGAAAAATTTGTCAAGAAATTTAATCATAAGAAGGCTTATTCGAAGTAATTAGGGTATTTGGATTTCATATAGTTCTCATGTTCCAAAGTAAAATTTGGGTCAAGTTTAAGCTCACAACGAATTTTGACAATAGTAATTCGATTACGCTTGAGGTACTACATTTCCGCAGATCTTACGAATAAATGAATATTATCATAACTTTAATCTTCATCGAAAGAGACTACTTTAGCATGGTGCGACTACGGGTTATTTCAGGTTAAACCTTATTCGTATATTTATCTCATTATGTGAATCATGTGCATAGTTATACTTAGTTTTGGTTAATTAGGTAATTTCTAATATATATAAAAAATAAGAGATTTTGAAATCACGGATATGCAAGTGTGTATATATATATGTGTGTGTATATACATATATGTATATATATACACATATATATACATATGTATATACACATATATATACATGTATGTGTATATATATATATGCATATATATATATATATATATATATATATATATATATATATATATATATATACATATAATAGATATATATACATATATATATATACATGTATGTATGTATATATATATATATGTATGCATATATATATATATATATAATATATATATATATAGATATATATACATATATATATATACATGTATGTATGTATATATATATATATGTATGATATATATATATATATATAGATATATATACATATATATATTATATATATATATATATATATATATATATATATATATAATTATGCATACTCGTATGTAAATGACGCATAGTAATCTTGTAATTATTTTTCAAGATTTGCTAAGACTAAATTTTTTATTCAAATTATGTTAAAATATTCACTGATTTGTTTTTTTGGCTGTTGATTTCTTTTTATAAAAATTCCAATATTTAAACTTCCTAATTAATTTTATAAACTTTAAGACCTTCAACCTTTAAATTTTGAGTTTCGTTATCTATCCATATTAAAAAAGTACAATGTAAAGTATATATATATATATATATATATATATATATATATTAAACATGATTAATTTATTAAAAAACTACAACCTAAAGTATATATGTTGTTTGGTGCAAGAATTAGTTTACAAAACATAAATCCTCATTCTTAAACTTGACTGGGTGTGAGATTGATATTCTCACAGTGACCGAATATAATGATTGAGTCAATGATTGTATGCGGAATCAAACAATCAAGAAACATTGAATGCAAGAAATACTCACAAATGCTTGTTGTATTAACGAGGGGATCATTTACAATAAATGATAAGCTTTGAGCATTAAACAGTAACAATACACCTTGAGAACATAAGACTAAGCAAAATATTATGATTGTCTATATTGTCTTTTAACAGTCACCTCACATACGAGGTTTTATATTCTATTTATAGGCTGACAAGATGTCTTTTACAAAATGACTAAACTACCCCTGACATCAGAGAACTAATATAAGTTTTCATCAGCATTTCTTTGTTTATCTGCATTGACTAATGCGGATGTGTTGATCTTTATCAATATTTCTTCCTGGTCTTCAACATTAGTGTTTGCTCATCAGCATTGACAAAGGCTGATGGACAAACTCTTATGCATATTTGTTGGTGGATATCCACATTAGTTAATGCGGATGTACAAACCTTGTTAGAATTTCTTTCCGGCTATCCGCATTTGTTAATGTAGAAGAACAAATACTTGTCAGCATTTGTTCTATGTCTTCCGCATATACAAATGCGGTTAGCCGACAATTGTGTTCTTTGTTGCAGATTCATCATCCGCATTAATACTTGGACTTGTGGAATTTCCAGCAGAACAACCATCAACCCACCACTTGAATTGGCATGTATGATCCTTTCAGGGTCCAACAATAGTCCCTCCAAGGATTATACAGCCAATGTTCTTCAAGGTTTTAATGGTGGTTGAGGCTGGGAAGATTCTGCTGGGCCTTATGGAGGAATAAGTGGTTCTGCATGAGATGGATCCAAAATGGCCTTAATCATGTTGACAAAGTCATTTGCATGAGACATCTTCTCTCTGTTTAGCACATGGATTTTCATCTGGTTCATAGTGTAGATGGCTTCTATGGGTAGCTTCTTCAGAGAAATGGGTTCCCATATAGACACAATAGACAACCGATATCGATGAATCAAGAGAGCTCCATCCACATCTACCTCTAACTTCACAATATTTCCCAACTGCAGAGGAGTCTTCTTCTTCCTCTATTCTCTCTTGGTACTAATTTGATCTTATGCCAATTTCAGAATCTTAATGCACTTTAAGAAGAAGTGCATGTCTTATTCTCCTAGCTTATTGGATATCTCTCTAAAGTGTCTTGTGTATATGTAGTGGATATAGGATCCATCTTGCAATCTCACCTCATATCCACTAAACTATCTAATCTCAGCACCTTCCTTTCCTCCCCATCTTCATTTAATTACCAACTCATATGTCTTTTCATCATAGACATTGGAGATTGGTTTGGAGGAATGAGTTCCAGCCACCATCTTTCTTTTTTATGATTTAGTTGGTTTCACCTTAAGCTCAGGAAACACAACTTCTTCTCTTGGTTTTGTTCTTTTCTTCTCAAGGGGGTTGATAAAGGATCTATCTTTCCTCATGCAGATAGCCTTGAGAGATCTGAAGTTGTTTGTTCTTGTAAACAATCTAAGAATATCTTCAAACTCATATCCCTTCATAGTAGCCTTGCAATTAATCAGCTCTAGATTGGCTAGTTGCTTTAGATCATGGATTTCCAAGGAGTTCACCAGAGCAGAGTACTCTGTGAAGAATTACACTAACCCTAAAATCCTCTTTACCATGAACATGTTCCACTTATTGTCATACTTCCAAGCAATAATCTTCTGATCAGTCTTGCCTTTAAGAGTAGACACACCTCTAATCATCTTTGCAGTGGTTACCCCTTCTTGAAGTTTCAATTCTGAAGGCTTTGCAAACCACTCAAGATATCTGTGCAAAACAGGTGCCAAAGAGTGATGGTCTCTCTGGGTGAGTTGTATATCTTGTGCTGATACTCGGATCCTTGGCTTTTTACTGGTAATTTCCTCTTCTAGTTTCTTTAGCCTCTCTTTCTTTTCATTATTCAACCTAAGGATGGCAGCCCTTAGGGATTAATCTTCATATTGCCTAGCTTTCTCTTTGTAAATCCTTGACCAGACAGATAGTCCTTCATTTCCCTATTAGTCATACTATAGGGATCAGGAAATAGTGATTGAGGAGTTGAAGTCTGCTTTGTCTTGGAGAATGACTTGAGCATTGGAGCTTTAGGAGAAAGAATTTTTTCATACTCAATCTCATATGTAGGGTGCAGCAGCTTGTTTAAGTTTTCTTCCTCTGCCTTCATTCATTCATAACTCATCCCAAATACCTCATCAGGGTCATATCCATGGTTGATTAAAAACATTGCTTTCACCATTAGGTCATCAGTTTGGGCTTTCTCAACCATCTCTTGTACTGATGTCTCCTCCTTCGTAGGGCTTTCATGAGCTATTGGTTCATCAACAAGATAGCCACCCTTTATCTCTCCTTCTTTTAGATCAACAAATTCAGCCTTCTTTTTCAATTGAGCTTTAGCCTTTTCATGCTGTTCTAGAAATTCAGCAATGGCTGCAAGGCTTCTAGGGTAATCTTTTTGCTTTTTTTGAATTGGTTCTTCTTCCACTGTTGCTTTTTCCCCTTTTTCCTTCTCTGATAAGTATTTCGTCTTCATGGTATAGGTTTGGATCCTTGGGCCAGAGGAGGTTATAGCCATTTTAGCTTCTTGAGGTACTTTTAGCCTTTGACTTATCCTTTTCTTCAAAATAGCAGCTGATTCTTCTCTCTTTTGTTGCTCTTCACATAATCTTCTGATAAGCTCTTTTTGTTCCTCAGTTAGTGATACAACAGGCACTATTTGCGTACTCAATTCCTTCTCAATTAGGATAGAAGATTAAGGAATGACTACAATAGGTTCAACAACTAGCCTCTAATCAACTATAAAATCCCAAAAATCATCATCTATGATGAACTCTTCTGTAGTGAAGCTATGAAGAGCTTTAATCATATTACTGAATTTTGCCTCTTCAGTGTGAGTTTCATCTGGTTTCTCTGTACACCATCTCCATGCTTGATTCATCATGTTTTGATTCACTTGTTTCTTCCACTTTTTCAGCCTCAGAGAATCTTATCTTTTTAGCAGGAGGGGAGTCATTACTACTCTCTCCTGATGAACTTTAAACACTACCTTATTTATCACTCTTTCTTTTTCTTTTCTCTTTTCTTTTCTCAACCATATCATCTTTCTTCATTTCAGCTTCAGCTTCCTTTTGGATCATAACAAGCAGTTCTAACTCAGATACTCTTTTGTTTAGACTTTTTATCTGGTTCTGGCAGTCTATGATAATGTTAGATCACTCTTCAATCTATCCTTCTTGTTCTTCCATGGCAATGGTCTGGATGGCTAAAGTGTCAACATGACCACTTATTTCATCCTTTGATTATTGGAGAGCAACCTTTAATCTTTCTATATCCTTTTCTTTCTCTTTCTTTTCAACCATGTACTTTTCTTTTAGATCTTTTATATCCTTCTCCTATTCATCCATCTCCAATAGTCTATCTTAAATGATACTAGATCTTCTGTTCAATAGTTTCCCCATCTTTGCTACTTTCTTCATCAGCTCAGGAATCATTTCATCCTCCTCATCAAGTCTATTCACTTCTAATTTAGAAACACATTCAAAAGGAATAGTCTCATAAATAACTTGCCTAACAAGCATCTATCTATGATGATCCTCATTATTAGTTGATGATTTTGATTCCTTTGAAGAGCTAGCAGACTCAACATACTCAACAGGGTCAGTAGAAGCAGGGGATGAGTGAACAGGAGGTGATTGTAAGGGTGATGTATATGGAGAAATGATGGGTTGTAATTGTGGTGATGAGATTGGTAGTCTTTGAGGTGATGGTATAGGTGAGGGCATGAAAGGCGAGGCTATATCTGTTTCATGAACAGATGTCCTAGTGTGAAGATCACCCCTACATCAACCTGGGGTAACACTGTCCTCTGTCTTTCATCCATTTCTACAACTAGCTCATCAACAGTTTGTTGATCATGAGCAGCTGGTTCTTTTTCTTGATTTGGCTCATAAACAGGAGCCTCTTGTTCTTTAACATGTTGTTCTGGATTAATCTGTTGAAGCATCTAGGGCAACAAAGGAGAGTGGGTTCCACTATAAAAGTTCCTAGGATCTCTCTTTTTGATGTACTTGTAAGACTTAGAATCATAATGAGGAATATCCATTACAGGACCTTCAGGCACAATGTCTGGGAAAGATTCATTGATAAGACATTGTAAGAATCTTGGATACATCAGGAACATGTGTCTTCTCCCTTCCTGAATGTTTGAAACCAAACCAGTAAACACATAGGCAAACATGTTAAATGGCCTGTTAGTGCATAAAGCACATATGGTAGATGATGTGATTACTGGAATGTCATTCCATCCTGTCTTCCTCTTTGACAAACAATGTTGGTAAAGATGAATGAGGAACCTCCATTATAAGTCAACTAGTCCTTTTACTATCTGCTCGCCTTCATATCCTCACTCATATCCAATGTTGACAAAGAAAGTAGTGATTTCATCATCTTCAAGCTCTAAAGGAGTATTGGCATCATCACCAAACTGGAGACACTGTCTTATAGTTTGTTCAGTGATAGTCAGAGTATGATCATTAGTGATCCTTCTAGACAGTGTTCTTTCATCATCTACTCTGTCACCATAACAGTGCTCTTTAAAGATCTTATGAATCTCTCATAAATGACAAGTCTAACTATAATTGCATGAACCACGCTTGTATTGGAAATGAATCTGATCATGTCTCTAAGATCTTCAGCCTCAGGTACATCAAGGTCAAGATAACCGCTAACAATGTGGAGTTTGCTCTAGGTGAGATTTTTCATGTACCCTGCATTAGAGGCATATGGATTAGATTAATGGATAATACTTATCAGATTGTAAAGCATACATCAAGCAAGTTTTATCGGTTTGACTTTTGATGGTCAAAATTGACTGTTTGAAGGTATTGTTCCATAGGAATCATTCCTAAGCTTGATGTTATCATGAATAATCACTATTATTTTGTTTTTCAAGTTTGGAGAGATCATATTTGTTGTTTTTAACCTCTTTTCAACTCTTAGATTCAAGATTTGATTTTAACATTTTCATCTTTTATTATGCTCTATTCATACGATAAAGATGATTTTGAAATTCACTTGTTTATAGTTATTCTTCTTAGTTAACATGTTCATTGTAGTTGAAAATGATCATCATTTCATAAAACAAGTCTGATTTTTAGTTTCCTTTCTTAACCTAGGGTTCTATGTTCATCAATGGTTCAAATGTTTGACAATTTAGGTCACAAAATTCAAAGATTTTCACCTTTTGTTCAATACTACTATTGTAGAGAATTGAAACTGAGGACTAATTAGATGAAATGAATCATAGAACATAGGTTTGTTAATGGCGATGATGATTGACGAAGAACAGTGAGTTTCGCTTATCACACTTTAAAGTCTCTCAAATTTGAAAAGTATTAAATGACCTTTTGAAATGGCTTTAAATAGTCAACTAACAGCTTTTACAAATTGTTACAAGTTTCGGTACAAATGTGGTCAATTTTAAAATTCACTATAGCAAATATAGAAGAGTGCTATTCATTAGAATTTGTGTACTATTACAAATGCGGAAGTGAAAAACTTTAGAGCATTTGTTTCACTGTGGCAAATACGGTTGAACAAAGTTAACTAGCATTTGTTTACCATAGGAAATGCGGTTGAATAAAGTTTGTTAAGCATTTGTTCACTATTACAAATGCAGCTGAACAAAGTTAACTAGCATATGTTCACTATTGCAAATGCGGCAAAACAAAGTTTGTTCGCATTTGTTACAGAGTAAAATTCCTTTATCCACATTTACTTCAACAAATACGGCTGAACAATAAAGTTATCTGTATTTCTTGATCATCATCATCATCATAACAGAAGAGATTAAGCACTTGTTAATTCATTTTTGATATACATGAAAAGTGTTGACGTCACCCACATTCAAGAATTCGGATGAGTAAAAATATATGTGGTACTGAAAATGTCTTCAGCATTAACAAATGAGTAGAACACTTTTATCCGCATAAGTTATTAACACCAAACTTTTTGTATAATTGTTTAACACAAAAGCGGTAGAGTGAAGTCCTTATCCGTATTAGTGTCACTTTGTTTTAAATGACATAAACAGTTACCCGCATTGGTTATATGCATGGGTTACCTTCACCCGCATTAACCAATGCACTTACCCGCATTAATTTTGAACTTAGTCAAAACTTAATGTTTCTTCAGAGAAATTCTCATTTTTGGTTTTTCTTGTTATAAAGAACTGTCTTTGATTGAATTGTGCCTTATGAAGTTGTTGGCTGTTATTGGAGTTATCAATTCTTGCTTGGATTGACTTGTATATGAGAAGTGATAAAAGTTTCCCATTGTTTGACTGATCTTGGACTTCTCATGCTTCCAAGAATTTGCATGAGCTGAGATACTATGGGATAAATTTTTCACCAACACAGACAGTTTCTTTTTGATTTTTTCGAAGTTTTAAGAAGGTAATTTAAGAAAGTAAATATCTATACAAACTGATCAATAATTTTTAAATTACTCCCCCTGAAGATTATCTATACAAAAGTTTTAAATCTTTAAAGTTACTATGTATACTTCTCTTTATTATTCAAAGAATGTATACTTATTGTAGATCAATCCAATTTGGATGTGTTCCTCATTAGGAATCTTTTGTATCAATACATCTGCACTATGTGCTTGTTTCATCAGGTCTTTGCTTAGCAAAACAGAGATGAAACTTGATGTAGGTGAAAGAGATTCATAAAGTATCATTACCTGGTGTGTTTAGGTTACTACACACACATACACTTTGATAAGCCAATACATACCTATACTCTGAGATGAGTGTCTCACCATTGAATAAGATTTTAATTCATCACAGCATATATCTTCTCTTCCAAGTTGAGCCTGCCAACATATCAAGTAAGTCATGACAGTCTTTTAAATCTCAAGTTAAGCACAGTAAATGATATAACAATTGTAGTTATATCATTTCCCAAGTATATATCTTTTTCTTCATCAAAATTGACTTATTTTTGTGATTTTTCTAAATTTTATAAATTGTTTTTTTATGTTTTTGATTTTATTCAAGGTTAATCATGCCAACTGATTGAACTAGGTATTCAAACCTACTAGGTTCAAATGCCTTGGTGAATAAATTAGCTAATTGATTTTCGGTTGGAACTTGAATCAATTTGATTAATCCTTTTTCAACACAATCTCTCAAAAAGTGATATCTAATTTTAACATGTTTTGTTTTTGAGTGCTGCACTTGGGTTATATGTGATGAAAACAGTTGTTGTGTTGTCAATATGAATTGGAGTATGCAAGAATTTAAAACCATAATCAAGCATGTGGTCTTGAATCCAGATAGGTTATGAGTAACAAGGTGATGCTGCAATGTACTCAGCTTCTGCTCTTGAAATAAATATATTTGTTTACTTCTTGCACTGTCAGGAGACCAGTTTAGGACCAAGAAATTGACAACCTCTAGAAGTGGACTTCCTATTGAAGTTGCATCCCCCATAATCACTGTCAGTGTAGGCATAGAGATTGAAATCTCCTTCCTTTGGTTACCATAAACCAAGAGCTGGCTTGCCCTTAAAATATCTGAATATCCTCTTCACAGCATTCACATGAGATTCCTTAGGATCAACTTGATATCTGGCACACACACAAACACCAAACATAATATTAGGCCTGCGTGCTATTAGATACATAAGTGAACTGATCATAGATCGATAGTGAGTCTGATCCACTGATTTTGCTTTTAGATCAGGTCCTATCTTCACTTTAGTATAAACATTCAGCAAAGTAGAATTTCTTCAACATTGTTTCCACGTATTTCGATTGATTAATAAAGATTCCATCTGCGGTCTGTTGGACTTGCACTCCTAAAAAGAACATGAGTTCCCCCATTGCACTCATTTGAATTTTGAATGCATAAGGTCTTCAAAGTCTTTACAGAGTTGCTAGTTTGTTTAGCCAAAAATGATATCATCCACATATATCTGGACTAGCAACGTGTCTCTTCCTTTTATTCTTCTAAAGAGAGTCTGATCAATCTTTCCTCTTTCATATCCATGTTCAAGAAGGAAAGATGATAGACTCTCATACCACTTTCTTGGAGCTTGATGAAGACCATACAGGGCTTTGTCAAGCTTGTACACCCTGTGAGGGAAATCAGGATCTTCAAAGCCAGGTGGTTGACTCACATAGACTTCTTCAGCAATCGTTCCATACAAAAAATCACACTTCACATCCATTTGATAAACAGTAAACTTCATGGATATTGAAAATGCAAGAAAGATTGTTATTACTTCTAATCTGGCAATAGGTGCAAACACTTCGTCATAATCAATTCCTTCTTCTTGTGTATACCCCTATGTTACTAGTCTTGCTTTATTTCTGATGATGATCCCTTTATCATCAGTGTTGTTTCTAGATAGGCATCTGGTACCAATACGATATTGTCTTGCGGGAAGATCTACCAGTTGTCATACTTCTTTCTTCTTGAACTATAGCAATTCATCCTGCATTGCTTCAATCCAACTATTGTCTTAAAGAGCCTCTTTGATGTTTTTAGGTACCGTTTGACAAAGAAATAATGAGAATAAATAGATTTTTGCAATACTTGACTTGCTTCTTGTCACCCTTTCATTAAGTTCACCAATAATTCTTTCTATTGGATGATTCTTGTGAATTATAGTGGTTGGATTTAAGTCACTAGCAATGGTTACATCAAGATTGGATACATTCAGATCATCTTGGTGAAAGGCACCTTCATCTTGTACTGTTGAGGAGTTATGAAGATTATTAGAATTTGTTTTAGTGACTGCTTTAGCATTAGCAGCACTTTGATTACTTCCATCATTTGAGCTTCTTTCTATTTCAACTGGAGGTGTAGCTTGATTTTGATTTTGGCTTTAGTTTATTTGTCTTATGAAGGTGATGGTAACAAGCTGGGACCAGCTTCAGTTGAAACACTTTGATCGTGAGATGATTGTTTGTCAAGATCAGCTTGGAGTGGAACATCTTCATTCAGTTGCTTAGTAGAGGTAGAAGGAATCATTGCAAAGTCATCTCTTCCTTCTACACATGAAGAAGGTTCAGCTAAATGTATGTTTCCTTCATCAGACAAGTGAAATTGATCAAAAGATTTTATATATGATTAATATCAAACAACTAGTTAGGACCATTTATAGACTTGGGAAATGAATGTTCCTTGAATTGAACATTTGTTGGTTGGACCAAAAGAACCAATGAGCCAGATCAGAAAAATCTTTAAGTCCCACAAGATATCACAACAACTACTGAAGACTTGATCAGCTGTTTGACAAAGTTTGAAGATCAGCAGCTGAAGACTAAAGTACTGAAGACTTCAACAGCTGAAGACTAAAGTGCTGAAGACTTCAACAGCTGAAGAATGAAGTACTGAAGACTTCAACAGCTGAAGACCAAAGTCTGAAGATCAACAGCTGAAGTACAAAGACTGAAGACATCAGCTGAAGACATCAGCTGATGTTCAAGAAGTCCAAGTACTGAAGCCTTCAGAGTTTGTCACAACAGCTGAAGAAGCATTCTTCAGTTGTTGTGATGGTTTCCGTTCAGTAGTTTTATTATTTAGTTCAGTACTTGTAAAACGACTGAAGAGCATGTTCTTCAGTCGTTGTTGTTTCAGTAGTTTCTTTTCAGTAGTTGTAGTGATAGTTAACACTTGGTATTTTTGTTAGAAGTTGTCAGCTGTTTGACATCTTCAGTAGTTGTGTTAACTTTCAGTAGTTAAATAACAGTTAGATGTCATTGTCAAGTGACATCAGCTGATATCAGCTTTCCTTATAAAAGAAAGATGACCTAATTGTAACCATGCAATAAGCCGAGCCAAAGCGTGGATTGAATGAATATATTCCTTTTGGTAGATTTTCTCTCTATAACAAACACTGTTTCATTGATAAATTCATGTGTTCTTGTATAAATTTGTTAATTTGTTTGCTCATTCCATTGCAAATCCAATCTAATTGATCAAACTAGATACTGTGATCGTAACATGTTGATTCATCAATAATGCTTAATCTAGGATTAAACACTCTGTAAGCCTTTGAAACAGAAGAATAACCTACAAAGAATCCTTCACCATAATTAGATGAAAATTTTCCCAAATAGTCTCGCGTGTTTAATATTGAGACAAGACTACCAATGACTTGAAAAATCCAATAAATGGTTTTCTGTGAAAAAATAGTTCATATGGATTCATGTTGTTTCTTTTATAATTAGAGTTTGATTTTGCATAAAGCACGATGTGTTAACTACCTTGGCCCAGAAGGTAATTGGAAATTTAGTATCGGCTAGCGTTGTTCTTGCTGCTTCAATCATTGTTCTATTTCTCCTTTCAGCTACTCCATTTTGTTGAGGAGTTCTAGCTGCACTGAATTGATGAGCAATGCCTTTGGTTGCATAAAAGGAACTCATGTCTTTATATTTAAACTCAGTTCCATTATCACTTCTTATTGTTTTGACCTTATGATCAACTTGGTTTTCAATTTTTGTGATAAATTCTTTTATTATTTGGGACGCATCATTTCTATGAATTAAGAAGAAAACTCATGTAAATTTTGAAAAGTTATCAATGATCACCACACAATACTGTTTCTTTCCTACACTCATAACATAAGTTGGTCCAAACAAATCCATATGAAGTAGCTTCAATGGAGTATTGTTTATGTTCACAAGCTTTGGTTTGTGAGAAGATTTATCTTGTTTCCCTTTGAGGCACACTGAAAAATGACCAACAAAATGAAATTCTTTTAAGGGAAGACCAATGACATGGTTTCCTTCGACCAATCTATTCATGTTTTTAATGTTTGTGTGCCCCAAGCGTATGTGCCAATGTTGAGACTCATCAAATGATGCTGTTGATAGAAGACATGTTTCTTCTTTTAGTGTAGTAGAATTCAAGTTTAAGACATAGATGTTATTCTTCCTCGGAGTCTTTAGAACAACCCATTCTTCTAGAATCTGAAATTCTGGTTTTAGAGTGTAGCAATGAGTGTCGGTAATGTGAGTTGAATATTTCTTATCACAGATCTATGACACGCTTAGAAGATTGAAATTTAGTTGTTCACAGTAGTTCACTCTATCAAAGTTCAGCTTCCTATTTGTCATAGATCTTTCACCAGTAAATCTTCCACCTTGTGAATCTCCTCTGAATGCCACAGTAGTTCCTTGTATATGCTTGAAGTCATGAAGGAGGGAAAGATCTCTAGTCATGTCTTAGGAGCATCCACTATCCATGTACCATAAGCTATTGGACCTATATGAATGACCATATAAGCGTGAATGAACTAATTAGAATATGGAACCCAAGCCATAATGGTCTTGGGTTTCCCGTTCCTATCGATGATGGTGACCTCTTGAAACTTTCCTCTAAACTGTGATTAGAGAGAGGTGTTGTAGGAGATTTTTTATGATATTTTGATTGTTTCATCTTATTAACATCAACTAAAGAGTCATAGGAATAATGAAACCTTTGGTCCCTATTTCATTAAAGAAGTCTGACACGTTTTTTATTATCAAACATCATTTTTAGTTTGGTAAGATAATATATTAGCTTGATGTTGTGATATTTGTTTCTTTGACTCTTCCTCCATTATTTTATGTTACTCATGTTATTATCTGATCTAGACGTCCTAGATTGATTATTATGAAAATGACATCTAACTGTGGGTTTCATAGGTGATGTTGGTGAGATAGGTTGTTTTGGGAAATTCTCAAACCTTTTTACTTGAAGTAACAATCAGATGTATTGTGATTGTTCATATCACAGACTGAATAATATTTATTGAAATAACAGTTTTTAGTGGAATGATTGTTCATGTCACAGATAGAGCAGTATTGATTGAAAAAGCACTCTTTTGTTTTGTGATTAAACATTTCACATATGTCATAATACATATGTTTGTTTCTTGAATCTGATTTTGGTTTTGTTGACTTAGTTGATTTACCTATTCTCAATTGAGTCATGATCTTTGGTTTAACGGAAGAATCAAAATCAGCCTTTTTAGTAGTTTGCTTCACAACACTACTTTTCTTGACTGTTTTAGGTTGTTTTTGTTTCCTCAACCCTTTCTTGACTTCTTGCTCAAACTGATTACCATGCTCCTTATTGCAGATGTCAAAACCTACTCTTTGTTTTGATTTTGATGACTGGGAGTCTGACTGAATTTTAGTTTCTAAATCAGTGACGTCTTGTTTTTCTTTAGCAATGAAACCTTGTCTAATTTGCTTCAATTTTTTGGAGATTTAATCTCATAATCAGAACTGCTTTCAGCATAGGGTTTCACTCGAACCATAACTTTCTTCTTTCCTTTTGAATTGTAGGTATACCTTTCACAAAGGGGACAATGGCCTTGATTGGGCTTGATGGTTTAATGACATTCACTGTCTTGTTTGAATACTCCTTGATTTTATTTGGGTGACGTAATTTAATTTTCTCCTCATTTGTTCCAATGTAAACATTTGGTTTGTTTTGAGGATTTGTGACTTGTTTTACTATTGTTTTTGGTTTAATAGTATTAGGTTCAATTTGCTCTTTGAGTGTGACAGATTCAGGAATGACAATGTATTTTTCATTGTAGGGTGGAGGACAACAGTTATACCCAATCCCAAACATATCCTTGGGATCTTTTTGTGAGTCCAGCATCTCTTGTAGCTTGACTGAAGATAATTAAAACTTTTAAAGTTTCACTTCAGTAAGTGTTTGTTTAGCTTTTGATTGAGCTAACTTTTTAGTTAGTTGCTCATTCTTAGTTACAAGAGTGTAGTTCACACCATGCAATTTTTCAATATCAGAGATGAGAGATTTAATTTTGATTTCAAAGCCTTTTATTTCTCTCTTAAGCATCTCTGACTTGACCTTTTCTTCGTTTATTTTATCAACTAGTTTATGATTGTGCTTTCGATAACCTTGCAGTTCAGTAATGCATTTATCACTACAAAGGTTGAATTTTACCTCAGTTGGCATAGGAGATGGACAATCATTGATGTGAGCCATGAGTGCATGATTCTAAAGTTAAGGCTTCACTTCCTACTTCCATGAGCTTGATTAGTCAGTTATGGCTGATCTGATAAGGTTGTTGATGTTGTTGATGATGATATTGCTGTTGTTGGTTGTTGGAGTGGAAGCTTGTGCTTGGTTGTGAAGATGACTAACCTTGAGAATTCCTTTTGAAATTGTTGTTGTTTCTTCTGGGAGCATTACACTCTCTGGAGAAGTGGCCAGTCATGCCATAGTTGAAGCACTTTACCTTGGATTTGTCATATCCAAGTTTGGTGTTTTCATTAAGGTTAAACTTTCTTCCTTTTCTAAAAAACATCTTGGCTCTCATTACAATCATAGACATTTCCCACTGCAAATCCATTTCTTCCACATCATCTCGATCCATTTCTTCCAAGTCCTCCTGGATTAGATGAGCAGAAGTGAGTCTACCTCCCATGTAAGCTTCAAAACTAGCAACAAAGGCATTGTAAGTTGACTTTTTCTCTTCTGATCTTGGGTCTTCAGGAGTAGTTGAAGGAGTTGTAGAGAACCCTGTTGGTTGTGATGGTGTTAAAGGCTTGTTAGTTGATGGAGCTATGATGAAACCAGTTGTCTTCCCTTGATCTCTTGAGGAAAGAAAATCACCATCCTCAATGATAAAAGCATTCTTTACAGAGTGGATGTCTGTTGGAAATTTATAAGCTTCAATAACTCTAGATCCACCAAGATTTCTACTTCTCTAATGAAGTTCAAGAGCTTTTATCTTGGCAATCATGATATCCAAGGTGGTACTCCCTAGATCAAGAGTGTTTTTCAACATTGTAACATTTTGTTTCCAACTTTCTGGAAGACTGTGAAGCATCTTCTTGTTTAGTTCTTTGACTTTGTATGTTAGCCCCATGATCTCTAAATCATTTACCAGCTGCACAAATCTATGCAGCTGTTTAGAGATTGACTCCCCCTTGGAGTGATGAAAGGTTTCATATTGATTAACAAGCTTGTCCTAGTTAATTTCAGCAACTTTACTACTGCCTTCACACATTATCAGTAATGCATCCCAAATAGCTTTAGCAGTTCCATACTTTTCTAATCTTTTTAGCAGATCCATTTTTAGTGCTTGAGTGAGTATAGAATAAGCTTTGAGATCAACTTTTATCTTTTGTAATCATCATCGTCAAGTGTGAGATCCTTAATAGGAATTCTTTTGGTTTTGTATATTGATGCTTGATCACCAGAAAGAGTCACAGGATTGTGAGGGCCTTTGCATATTGAAATCTAGTTGTCCGGATCTACACCTATAATATAGTTCATAAATCTGGTTTTCCATTGCTTAAACTAATATTTGTGTTTAAGGATTGGTGGTTTTGGAGTATGACCAAGTTGAAAGAACTATGTGAATCCATTTTTAATAAGAAGTTGTTTAACCTTGTTGAAGAATTCTTGGTTTGATTGTTAAGTTTAACTTAGTCCAAATAGTCCGAACAGGCTTATGTATAACCAGATCTGCTGATGTTTATATGTTTCTGTTGTAACAACTATTCACGGGTTTGTTCTTGAAGATGAGTATAGATGAATAGTGACCATTGAAGAGATTTCTACAGTTTACTAAGTAGAGGTAGTAGAACACTCTATTAGTAACTCAATCACCAGATCAATCGAGTTCTGTTTAGATCTAGGCAGATCTGAAGAAGAACCGAGAGCTAAAGCTCTGATACCAATTGATTGGGTGTGAGATTGATATTCTCACAAGGACCGAATATGATGATTGAGTTGATGGGTTTGATGCAAGTTTATCAAAGATTGTTTAACCATTTAAACAAAAATGCTGCTGATATAAGAACATATAAAACATGTTTATATTCTGAAAATTAACCATTTTAATAACCAAGATTACAAACCCAAGAACAAGGATCATGTATATGTGAAAATAAATGCTATCAAACATAAACAACCATAGGTTGTTCTTAGAATACAACCTTTCTTAGAACAAGAAGATGAGATGGATGTTTGATGAAGAAGATGATGTTCTTGAATGGAAGCCTCCAAAGAAGAAGACCTCAAGCTTGTATACCCACAAGCTCTTGCAAACACCTAACTTGTTAAGAAGTTGAACACCAAACCTCTTCTTCTTAGACTTACTTGCAAATCCGAAATCAGTCATTTCAAACTCGAAATTCAGCCACTTCAAACTCGAAAGTCAGCCAAGAAAGAAAGAAGAAAGACCTTTGCATGTGTGTGAGAGAGAGTGTGTATGGAATAGAGTATGAACTTGGTTTAAGTCTTGTATTAAAACAAGACAAAAGGAATCCCAAGGTGGACACCAAGGGGTGGCCGAAAATGGAGAGGTTCCCTCCCATTTTTAATAAGTTTTCATACTCATTTAAATATGTATAAGTTTATAAAATTAAACCCTTTTAATTTTTTAACTTAAACACTCTTTATTTGTTGTTATTTAACCTACTTAAATAACAATAAAAATATTTTCTCATTAACAAAATATCCAATTTAGCAAATCTATTTTCTAAATTAGTGTGATGTAAGGCCCCGTTCCTGAGACGCTTACAGCGTCAATCATTGCACATAAAACATACATTTATATTAAATTTAATAAAACATTGCAGCGGAACATTAAAACAAACATTTTATTTCATTATAAATGCTTTGGCAGACTAATACAACATTCATTACAAAACATCATTTGTTCGCATTAAAATGCAAAAACATTATACAAAAGAATGCCATCCAAAATGAGCCATGTAGCCGCCCCATGCCATCCTCAGCAACCTTTACCTGCCAACTGGAAACACATAAAAGTTAGCGTTGCTGAGTGAGTTCTAGTTTTTAAATTACAGCATACTTTACTTTTGTTTAAAACCATTATTGTTGGACCAAAAGAACCAATGAGCCAAGATCAGAAAACCTCTAAGTCCCACACGGTATCACAACAACTGCTGAAAGCCTCATCAGTAGTTTGACAAGTGCTGAAGACTTCAACAGCTGAAGATCAAGTGCTGAAGACCTTAACAGCTGAAGAACCAAAGTGCTGAAGTACAACAGCTGAAGAACACAAGTGCTGAAGCTGAAAGACCAAAGTACTGAAGTACAACAGCTGAAGAGTTCACAAGTGCTGAAGATCAACAACTGATGTACAAAGTCTGAAGACAAAGACTGAAGACATCAGCTGATGATATCTACTGAAGTCATCAGCTGATGAAACGCCGGAAGGTCAAAGTCTGAAGATCAAGTACTGAAGCCTCAGTAGTTTGTCACAACTGCTGAAGAGTACTTCTTCAGTAGTTGTGATATCAGTAGTTTTATTTTCTTTGATTCAGTAGTTTTGTAAAAACGACTGAAGAGCTTGTTCTTCAGTCGTTGTAGTTTCAGTAGTTTTATATTTTGTACTTAACTTGCTGATATGTTCTCAGTAGTTGTGAACATTTCAGTAGTTTGTTAAGAATTAGTTATTTCTGTATTGGATCTGCCAGTTGTCACTTTCCGTGATAACAGCAGTGACTGTTGCACTCTATATAAGGAGTGACAACCTATTGTAATCGCGAGCGAGATGAGCAATTGAATGGAATGATGATTGATTCGATTAGAAATATTCTACATCTATAAACATTCCTAGAAATCAGAAATTCATATTCTCTCCCTATAACCGTATGAGATCTTACGCTTACAAGTATCGATTGCTTGCTACAATTTGTCTAATTCGTGTTTGTATTCCGCTGCTTTAAATTCTGATACGTCAAACTTGTGATCACTGATCCTGTCAAATGGTATCAGAGCAGGTTAATCATTGATCGATCTAATAATTGATCATTGAAACTGCTATTCAAGATCCAAGTTTGATTGAATTAGCTCTTGTTTTTGCAAGAAACGGTTATAGAGATTGAATTTTTCTGTATTTCTGCTCATTCATCCTGAGATCTTTTTCTTGTTCTCATTGAGTTTGTTGTGGTTTGTCTAAAACTTCTTTTAAACTTGAACTAAACTGTTTTTGAACTGAAAATGACCACTCCCTCCAATGATCCTCACAATACTGGTTCCTCAACCAAGCCTCCTATGCTGGTTAGGAATGAGTATAACATATGGCAAAGACGTATGCTCCATCACCTGTCTGTTAACAGCGCAGGGTGTTGGACATCTGTGGTACATGGTCCACACAAGCCTATGGTGAATAACCCGGAAACCAATCAAATGGTTCCGAAGAAGAGGGAGCAATACTCAGATGAGGATAAAAAGTTGCTTGAGATTGATGCAAAAGCCCATGGAATTCTGGCCATGGCTTGCCCAATGAAATCTATTCTGGGCTAATGCATCATGAAACTGCCCATGACCTCTGGATTGCTTTGAAAGAACAATTTGGAGGAACTGATGAGGTCTTGGCAAATAATAGAGAATTTCTTGCCCAACAATATGAGACATTCTCTCATAGAAAGGGTGAGACACTGACTCAACAATATGAGCGGTTTTCTTGTTTGATCTCTGAACTAAAAATGGTCAAACTTGAATACACCAATATTCAGATGAATAACAGATTTCTCAGATCATTGCCTGAGAGATGGGACACATATACTATTGTCCTACGCTCCAGTGCAAGTTTGGACAAACTATCTCTCACCCAACTCCATGGGAAATTGCTCACTTTTGAGAGAGAGATAGAACAGAAGAGAAAGCTGTCTTCATCTGGAAAGCTCACTGAAGACTTTATACAAGGCAACACTACCTTGGTGGGTCATGAGTCAGAATATGCTACATCTGAATGCCAGTATGATGAGCATATAATTTCTCTTCGAGCACTTCTAATTCTGCATTTGTAAGTGTTGATGGTCAGTTTACTGGAGGTAATAATGACAATTTATGTTTCATTATGGATGATCTCAAGGGGATTGCTGATGATGACTTAGAAGAGATGGATATTTTGAGCCAAATGGCCTTGATAAATATCAGATCTCAGAAGTTCTACAAAAGAACTGGAAGAAAATTCCCAGGACTCTCTGGCAAAACCAAAGTTGGTTTTGACAAGAGCAAGTTGAGGTGTCACAAATGCCAACGGCTTGGACACTTTGCAAGAGAGTGTAGATCAACTGGATCAAACTCTACTGCACCCTTTGTGACTTTTCCTGGCAACAGTCAACAAAACAGAGGGCAACATCCTGTCACATCTAGTCATCATCCTCAACAACAATCTCCGCATATTTTGTTCCTCAGGGTCAAATGCCTTATCAGTATCCTTGTTATTACATGCCACAGTCAAGTCAAGTTCAAGTTCCTATGACACCACAACCTCATGCATTACCAGAACCTCAGCCTTCCCTATCTCATCAACAACCTCATCTCAACAACACAGCTTCTTCACCCCAGGAGTTGTTGACTGGAGCAGTTTACCAGATGACTTGTCTGGTCATGATCACTGTTCTCAGGTGCTGGTCAACATGGTGGTGACAGTCCCTTGGGAATCTAGCTCTTATGGCTTTGGAGTCTGCTGATACTTCATCTTCCAATGCCTCTACACCTCAGGTATCACAGGTATCCTCTGAGGCAAAAGCCAAATTATGTTCTGAACAATGCATAGCAGCATTTGCTTCCATTAGAGAAGCAAATGTAGCTTAATTAATAAGAACATTGAGCTAGAACAAGTAATTTCCAAAAACAAAGCTGAGTTTGAGTTTGTGCTCAAAGATAAAAATGATGAGGTTTATAAACTGAATTGCAAAATAATTGATGATAAGGCTAGAGAAGATGTACTTCTAGAGAAGTACAAAGATCTCAAAGAAACCCTTGCAGTTACCCAGGTCGAGTGTGATAGATGGGTACAATCATGCAAAGGTTTTGAAATGCTTCTTAGTAAGCAATCTGCTTCAAATGTGAAGTTTGGAATTGGTTACAATCACACTGCTCCACCTACAGATTTTACCCCAAGAGCAGAGGTAGAATCTGATGGTGAGAGTGATAACCAATCCATCAAGTCATGTGATCTACCTTCTGATACAGCACAATCAGAAGTAGCAGTCAGTATCAAGTCCTCTTTGAACCTATCAGCTGATGTTGATGGTCCAAATGCTGACATTCACATGATCAATAAGTTGATCAACTCAGGAGTCAATCCTGAAGGTCCTGAAAGGACTGGAGAGCAGGATTCAACTCCTGAAGTTCAAACTTCAACTGCTGTCAGTACTGAAGAGAAGAAAACTGGCAGTAGAAAGAGTTTGAAGACTACTAAAGATGCTGTCAAGAAAGCAACCAATGCTTCCAAAGCATTGAAGAACAAGTCTTCTGTTGCTTCACCATCTTTAGTTGATGATCAACCTAAGATGAAGAAGAAACCATGTGAAGTATGTGGTTTGTTCAATCATCTTACAGATGATTGTTGGTACAAAAGAGGTTCCAAACTCAAACAAAAGGAAGAAATTAATGAGAAAATGGTAAAAATGAAAACTGAGTTTGAGACCACATTTGTATCAGCAACATCAAATCCTGTAAGCCTTAAGTCCTTAAAGCAATCCAAAAAGGAAGGAGTTAAACAGGTGACAGCTGAGGGTGCTCAAAAGAAGAAGGTGCAACATAGGACCTTATCTAACTCCACTAGCAATGTGTCTGATGAGCTGAAAGCTTTATCACAAAATCAGACACAGCTGGTGATGATGGTACAACATCTGTTGGTAGAGTTAACCAACTAGATTCTCCTATGTTGAAACCACAGAAAAGGAGGTCTAAGCCAAAGGACTCCTCTTCTGCACCATCTTCTTCCTCTCAGGCGGTTGTCACAAATAAACATGCTAGTTTACCATCTATTGATGAGACCAGGCCCAAAACCAAAAAGGTTTGGGTCTCTAAAACTAACTGATTGTTTATTATTGCAGGGTTCTTCAACATGCCAAAATAGCATCTGGTATGTAGACAGTGGGGGATCTATGCACATGACTGGGAACATCTCTCTTCTTCATGACTACTCTCAAGGAAAGAAGGGATTTGTCTCTTTTGGCAATGATGCTAGGGGTTACATCATCGGTAAGGGCTTTGTCTCCAATGGAGAAATCAAATTTGATGATGTTAATCTTGTGGAAAATCTCAAGTACAACCTCTTGAGTGTCAGTCAAATGTGTGATAAAGGCCATGTTGCCCTTTTCACAAGTCAAAACTGTAGGATTCTGTCATCCAGAGTTTTGCCCTTGATTGACAAGGTGTTGGATGATCACACTCTCCTGAAAGCCAACAGGACAGGAAGAGTGTATGCCTTAGATCTCTCTAAGAAGATAGATCTCAAAGGCAATCCTTGCCTATTTTCCAAAGCCTCTTTCCAAGAATCTAAACTATGGCACAGGAGGCTTGGTCATGTTAATCTCAAAACATGAATCAGCTTAGCCACAATAGTTTAGTCAGAGGCTTACCAATAAAGGAGTTCCACTGTGATGAAACATGCACTGCTTGTTTAAAAGGAAAACAACACAAGGTCTCATTTCCTCCTATTGAAGTGTCCAAGTCCACTGCCTGCTTGCAACTACTGCATATGGATCTATTTGGTCCTGTGAGAGTAATGAGCATGGCAAAGAAGAAATACTGTCTGGTAATTGTGGATGATTACTCCAGATTTGTATGGACTTTCTTTCTACATTCAAAGGATGAGGCTGCTCAGAAGATTATCCACTTTGTGCTATACATTGAGAGCAGTATTCCCTTCCAGTCAAGTGTATTAGGAGTGATAATGGAACTGAGTTCAGAAATCATACACTTGATGACTTCTATCTCTCAAAGGGAATCAAAAGGCAGTTCAGCATTCCAAGGACTCCGGAACAAAATGGAGTAGTGGAGAGAAAGAACAGGACCCTCATTGAAGCTGCAAGGTCCATGCTGGCTGACTCGGGTTGCCATTGACCTTTTGGGCCGAAGCTGTCAACACAGCTTGTTATGCAAAATAGAGTTTTAGTAAATCAGAGGTTGATGAAGACTCCATATGAAGTTCTCCATCATTTGGCTCCACTGATTTCATTTTTCAAAGCATTTGGGTGTCCCTGTTTTATTCTCAACACAAAGGATCAACTCCACAAATTTGATCCTAAGGTGGATGCAGGATACTTTGTTGGTTATTCATCTACTTGCAAGCATACAGAGTCTTCAACTGCAGAACAAAGATGTTGAGAAAAACTACATGTTAAGTTTAATGAATCTCCAAAGGACAAGATTCCACAAAGTCCTGTGGAGTTATTTGATCTGGACATACTGCAATATGTTCCTTATCAAACTCCTGCTGTTGCTCCTGTCAACAGTTCACCACCTGGTGGTACTGCTGATGATGATGATGATTGCAGTACTCACCTCTTCAGGTTTAGTGATCAGCTGCCTGATTCAACTAGACCTGATGTCCCTGTAGCGCCAGTAGCACCATCCACAACAAATGCTGATGAGATTTCTTCGAATTCAACTTCCTTTGAATTACCATCCACTGATTGGTTTCAAGGAAATGATTCACCATCACCATCTGTTGCTGCTGAACCGCTACAAACACTTGCACAGATCTCATTGTGTATCAAGATCTGAAGAATCACCCCATGTCTCAAATCATTGGTGATATCACTGCTGGAGTATCAACAAGAAGTCAATTGTCGAATTTCTGCTTCTATGCTCTCTTCATCAGCCATTGCTTTTAAGGACAATGGATGGTTGATGCCATGCAGCTTGAGCTTCTTCAGTTCAAGAAACCAAGTGTGGGAACTGGTTCCTTTACCTCCAGGTAAGTGTGCAATAGGCACTAAATGGGTGTTTAGGAACAAAACTGATGAAAATGGGCTTATTGTGAAGAACAAGGCCAGACTGGTTGTTCAGGGGTTTGCACAAGAAGAAGGTATTGATTATGATGAAACCTTTGCCCCTGTAGCCAGACTGGAAGCAATTCGATTGTTTTTAGCTTATGCTGCTATCAAAAACTTAAAGTCTTTCAAATGGATGTCAAAAGTGCATTTTTGTATGGAAAAGTTAAAGAAGAGGTTTATGTATGTCAACCTCCAGGCTTTGAGGACAACAAACATCCTAATTGGGTGTATAAGCTTGATAAAGCTCTTTATGGGTTAAAACAAGCTCCCAGAGCCTGGTATGAGACATTATCAAACTTCTTCTGGAAAACAATTTCACTAGAGGCTCCATAGACAAGACTTTATTTATTAAGAAAGCTGGGCAGCATAATCTACTTGTTCAAATTTATGTAGATGATATTATTTTTGCATCCTCTGATCCAAAGTTGTGTGATGCCTTTACAAAGTTGATGCAACAGAAGTTTGAAATGAGTGCCATGGGAGAATTACAGTTCTTTCTGGGGTTGCAAATCAAACAAAGGCTGATGGAATTTTTATTCATCAATCCAATATACAAAAGATCTTTTGCAAAAGTTTGATTTACAAAACTGTAAGCCCTGTTCTACTCCCATGAGCAGCACCACACAACTGGACTCAGATCAGAAAGGTAAAGTGGTTGATGAAACACTTTACAGATGTATGATTGGGTCCTTGATGTATTTAACAGCTTCTAGACCAGATATTATGTTTGCTACATGTGTTTGTGCTAGATTTCAGGCTGCACCTAAAGAGTCTCATCTGATTGCAGTCAAGAGGATCTTTAGATATCTGCAAGGCACTCCATCTCTAGGTTTATGGTATTCTACCAGACATTCTGGTAAATTAGTTGCTTTTTCTGACAGTGACTATGCAGGGTGTAAGTTGACCAGGAAATCAACTTCTGGTGGATGTCAATTCCTAGGCAACTGCTTAATTTCTTGGCAGAGCAAGAAACAGACCTCAGTTGCTACATCCACTGCGGAAGCAGAGTACATTGCTGCTGCAAGCTGTACATCTCAGGTACTCTGGCTTCAAAACCAACTTTTGGATTATGGCATTACAGAGACTAAGACTCCATTGTTAATGGATAGTGCTTCACTCTTTGCATTGTCAAAAATCCAGTCCAGCACTCTAGGACCAAACATATAGATCAGACATCATTTTAATAGAGATTGTTGTGAAAAAGGTCTGATTGATCCTAAGTTTGTGCCCAGTGCTGATGAGCTTGCAGACATTTTTACTAAGCCTTTGGATAGTTCAACTTTCCAAAACCTGTGTTAAGGCTTGGTATGCTGCAGCTAGAATAGGTGACAACTACTGATGATCTCAGTAATTCATATTGATGATCATGAGTGCCTGTCACATATAAGTACTGATGAGCTCTTTTAACCTCAGTACTTTTTATAACTACTGAAGGCTAAAAGTTCTCACAAGTACTGAAGTACTTCATCTGCTCTAAACTACTGAAGTAGTTACAACTACTGATGCAGTCATAACTACTGCAATCAGTAAAAACAGATAAGTACTGATGTCCTATGAAACAACTGAAATCAGCCATAAAGACTGATGAATGTGTTGAGGACAGTTTGAAACAGCTGAAAAGCTAAGAATTGACGAAAACAGCTGAAAAGAACTTTCTCCTCAGTCGTTTGTACCACTGCTGTTTCATTTTAAAAACTGAAGCAAAACCACGTCTTCAGCAGTTTTATAACTACTGATGACCAATACCAAGTCTTCAGTTGTTTACAACAGCTGATGACCAAATCACTGTCTTCAGTAGTTTCATAACTACTGATGACAAACACCATGTCCTCAGTTGTTTCAATCACCTGAAGTCAAAACCACTGTCTTCAGTAGTTTTCTAAACTACTGATGCCTAACACACGCGACTTCAGCTGTTTCAACGTCTGAAAGGATAATACCATGTCAACGGTCGTTTAAAACTACTGATGACTAACACCACATCCTTCAGTCGTTTCCTCACCCGTACCCTATAAATACCCTTAACCTGAGCTCTCCATGCTTTATCTTCTTCAACCCTAACGTTCCTCTCCACAAATTTCCATGGCGTCTATGCAAATTAAACCGCGACACAACTGTGTTGCCTACCTCACAAAATCGCCGATCTGGACTAAGTTCGATACTGCTATCGATCTTATGGTTCAGTCCCAATACAACAAGGCATTCCTTCTGAACCCCGTTTTACATACCGAATCCTTGAACCAATTTTGGATGAACGTTAATGTTACTATTGAGGAGAGCAACACACGATCCCTCCGGTCGGTAGTCAACAACAAAGAAGTAGTGATTACTCCTGCAACAATCCGTAAAATTCTTCAACTGAGTGATGCTACCTCTCCTGCTGGATATCCGAAGGGCACCCTAGATCTATCATTTGCTCAGCATGGATATCAAGGTGATCTCAGTGCCACCACCATCATGAAGAAACATTTTAATGACGCTGAGCGCCTGATTTTTCATATGGTCAATGTATGTTTGGCCCCTAAGACATCGTCTTGGGATCAAATGTCCACCAAATGGCAGCAGGTAATGTATTCTATCCTTGAGCAACAACCACTGAACTTTTCAGAATTAATATTTTCAGAGCTCAAAGATATGGCTCAAAAACTAACTGCCAACCGTTGGATACTCTATCCACGGTTCATCATGGCCATTATTATAGACCAGCTTAATGCTGAGGGACTTGTTGGCTTGGGAGTCCCTGCTACGGCTGTTTTGCCAGAAGTATACTCCCGGCACAACTCCGACCGGACACTCAAACTGGCTGCCAAGCTGCGAAAACCCACGCAGCTGGAACCCACAGCCACCACCTCCAATCCAATGTCCCCACCAACCCACAAAAAGAAACCCAAAATGGCTACTCAGGGACTTGAGTCCCCTGAGGATGCTCCTGCACACCAACGCAGGATATATCCACTAGTCCAAACCCCTAGTGGATACCATGACTCCTCCAGCCACAGCCGCTCAGGCTTCCTCTCAACAGGAGCCTGCAGCAACCCAAGGGGCACCTACTTATCTGGGATCTCCTCACTTGAGGAGATTGCCATTGAAGAGCACCATCCACCCCAGGTGCACACTGCTTCTACCCCCGAACCCCAGACAACCGCCCCTCACAGCCCAACTTTAATAGTTGCTCAAGTGCTGACTCAATTGCACTCCTCACCCCCTTCCCAGAAACCACTTATTACTGGGAATACCTCTACAATTGAGGGGAGGAACACAGTGCACCTGAGAACCCACAGCACAGGGGTTTCCCAATTCTATCTCCTGGTGTAGAGAAGGAGCTTAGAATATCTAGTGAGGCTGCCACCTCCTCTGACTCAGCATATGACCAGAGTGAGGCTGGTAACATTGCTAAGACCTCCCTAGAGGCAACAGCTGATGATGGACATTGTCCTGAGGCTGGAAGTCCCCAGTACCAAGCACAAGGGGCACATGCACCAACTGGTCTACACCCAGTGCATGTAAATCCTGCTCTAAGCAGGAGGTCAGGTGATTCAGTATCAACTGATGATGACCTGAGCTTCTTCTATGATGTAGTTGCTCAAATACCATTCTAGAGGATGAGGTTAGCAGACTCAAAGAGTTGCTGGCCAAGATGTCTCAGGATGCAAGTCCATCTGCCACCATCATACACCCACAGATGGCACCTTCCCTTGAAGGTTTCCAAACACTGAGCCACCCCCAAATCAACCACCCGCCTCTGCCTCAGGCCCTACTTCTCAGGAACAGAACCCTCCTGAGCAAATAGGTGCTATACTACAAAATTCCCTCCCTCTCATCACCCCCATAATCACTGATATAGTGATCAAAGCCCTTGATGAGGCTTTCCTCCTCAACATTACAGCCCCTGGTTGATGCTGCTGTCCACAAGACTCTTTCTGCGGTACCAACCCCTTCCTCCAATGCAACCAAAAAGGGGGAGAGTACTGCAGTGAAAGATAGAAAGAGAAGAGATCTGAGGAAGAGGAGGAACAAGAAAAGCAACCTCTGCTCACGTACAAGCGAAAGAGAAGTGCTGATGATCATACTGCTGAAGAAAAATCCTTGGAGGAGCTGGTCAAAGAAGCTGACACCACACACAGCCGCTCCATGGATAAAATAATTGACAACAACTATTCAGGCAGGGTTTTGACACAGCCACACTGGATAGTGAGATCAGAAGGTTAGAGGTACAAGAGATACAACCCGATGGGCAGGGTACGATGCTCTTGAGAAAGAGAGGTTGGAAATAATGATCCGCTTTATTGCAAAATACTTGGGAAGATCATTAATGGAGATCCGCGCATGGTCCAGGGACAGCATTCTGGCTATAGCCACCAGAATCTGTCTGTCTGAGCAATTCAACAAAGGGATCATCGTGGAAGCCCTTGATGAGGCTGGGGCTGGCAAAAGGTTAGAGATGGCTAAACTTACAAAAGCAAAATTAACTACAAGGATGCTAGATCAACCTTCCTTCCATCCACTCAAACAGATCCTATCCCTCAAATCTCCCAACCAACCTCTAAGCCAAAATCCAAACATCCTCTCTCTTCAAAACCATCCCTTCACCAACCAAACCATCATCCAGTGATGTACCCCGTAGAAGGAGAAGGGTGCTGAGGATGGAAGAAGAAGCAGAAGAAGGGATGAAGATGATAGTCTGCCACTCTCTGCTGTTCTGAAGCTACCAAAACCCCAGAGTCAATCCATGATCACACCTGACTCTCAAAGGGAAATGGTCAGAGTCAAGATAGAAGAAGAAGAACAGCAGAAACAGCACGATGAGCAACTGTTGAAGATGGTTGACAAGGAATTTCCTCAGTCATCATCTATTCAAGCCATGAAAGGGCATGCTCAAGGCTGTACACTCTCAGACACACCTTTCAGTATCAGAAGGAGAGAGTGAGAGTATGGCCAGACCCCAGGGTGAGTTCTAGAATCCATAAAAGAACTATCCCACACAGATACAACGGCCAAGTACGAAAAACAATAGAATCTACCATCATGTTGGCCGTTGTAGTCTCACCTTGGAAATCATTGATGAATTCAAGAAAGCTCACCAAGCAAAGAAGACACCTCAAGCTTTACTAGAAAACAAGATGATTAAGAAGGGGTTGTTATACAAAAAGCTTGAAGACATCCAAAAGAATGAGCTCCAGTTACTCCTTGAAGGCAACCATCCTGATGAATTTGTATACAGGGAGGTAACTACGGTGGAGCTGAAATGGCAGGACCATGAAGTACTTATCAGAGTACTATGGTCCAGAGTTCTTCTTCGAAGGAGGAGCTGAAGACTCTCTCAAGAGGAACAAATTGTTCTCCTTGAGGCCTATGTTCGTGAGTCATACAGACTCATTATGGGGAAGTAAATCTCATGAATGGGAGAACAACTCTGTGTCCAGTTCCCCAAAATAGAGTTCCCATTCATACTCTGCCAAACAATATTTGAGATTTCTTCCCAGGCCGGAGCGTACATGGGTCATCTTCTCTACTGATCAAGAAGGAAAAAGACCAACATTTTTGCCATCAATAAGTGGGAGTATAAATAAGTTAGAGGTTTTGGCTGCATTGGTTCAGGGGGAGTTTGTTGGACCAAAAGAACCAATGAGCCAAGATCAGAAAACCTCTAAGTCCCACACGGTATCACAACAACTGCTGAAAGCCTCATCAGTAGTTTGACAAGTGCTGAAGACTTCAACAGCTGAAGATCAAGTGCTGAAGACCTTAACAGCTGAAGAACCAAAGTGCTGAAGTACAACAGCTGAAGAACACAAGTGCTGAAGCTGAAAGACCAAAGTACTGAAGTACAACAGCTGAAGAGTTCACAAGTGCTGAAGATCAACAACTGATGTACAAAGTCTGAAGACAAAGACTGAAGACATCAGCTGATGATATCTACTGAAGTCATCAGCTGATGAAACGCCGGAAGGTCAAAGTCTGAAGATCAAGTACTGAAGCCTCAGTAGTTTGTCACAACTGCTGAAGAGTACTTCTTCAGTAGTGTGATATCAGTAGTTTTATTTTCTTTGATTCAGTAGTTTTGTAAAAACGACTGAAGAGCTTGTTCTTCAGTCGTTGTAGTTTCAGTAGTTTTATATTTTGTACTTAACTTGCTGATATGTTCTCAGTAGTTGTGAACATTTCAGTAGTTTGTTAAGAATTAGTTATTTCTATATTGGATCTGCCAGTTGTCACTTTCCGTGATAACAGCAGTGACTGTTGCACTCTATATAAGGAGTGACAACCTATTGTAATCGCGAGCGAGATGAGCAATTGAATGGAATGATTGATTGATTCGATTAGAAATATTCTACATCTATAAACATTCCTAGAAATCAGAAATTCATATTCTCTCCCTATAACCGTATGAGATCTTAACGCTTACAAGTATCGATTGCTTGCTACAATTTGTCTAATTCGTGTTTGTATTCCGCTGCTTTATATTCTGATACGTCAAACTTGTGATCACTGATCCTGTCAATTATTTACAGTCATACGCGATCAAGCATCATACATACATATAGATAATATAATTATTATCTCCATCACTCATTCGTTAACTTTTTTTCATTCATCATACATCATTATCATTCACTTTCATTCACTTTCATACATAACTTCCTTACTTTTCTTTTGTTTGTACATTACTTCCGATGACATATACATTACCCCAAACAGTGTGCACGAAGCTGGTACTAGGCCTGAGCTCTTTCATAGACCTTGAACATTGTGCACGAAACTAACTCCAATACCTAGGGAAAGTACACTCATCACTTATATTTTCTCTTTCATTCCACACCAATGCCATATGCTATACCCCGAACATTATGAACAAAGCTAGTTACTTGGCCTGAGATCTCACAGACCTCAAACATTGTGCACAAAGCTGACTCAAGTACCTGGGGCAAGCGGCAAGGATCCCATACATGTGGTCAATCACAAAGATTAGACCCAGTGTACATCCTTCTGGGATAGCTAACCCGCACAAAGTTGAGCTAACACCCTTCATTGGGTGTGAACATCCATACATTGCTTGCAAGACTTTCTTACTTTCATTCATTCATTAATGCATGCATTCTTTCATTTCGTTCCTCTTTTCATTATCTTCCACTTTATGTTACATAATACTTTTCATTTCATTCATAAACATTCAACCCAAAGCCGTGGGAAAATAATATATATAAACGGGAACATAAATATAAACATACGAAACATCACCATACAAGGAACCATCATACATACATAGCATCATGCATAAGCATCAATCATTCATCATCATAAATGGGCATCAATCATACATCATCATCAACATACCTCACCCAACACATCACCTATGACTTCAAAAAGTCAACTTACATATCCCCCGAGAACTTCCCAAGTCAAAGCCCACATTTCACATTTTCCCCAAAATCAGAAAATATTTCTAAATCTTTAGGCGCATGGGGAACACTGAGGTAGATAGGAAACTTTCAGGTGCATGGGTACTATTGGGGCGCATGGGTAATACTTAGTCATTCTCGGAAAATTACAGGCGCATGGGCACTATGCAAGCACATGAGTGCCTGGGTGCATGGGAATCCTGGGCGCATGAACACTAGTAAATTTCAACCTATTTCTAGGCGCATGGGTACTCTTGGGCGCATGGGGTTTTGGGCGAATGGGAACACTCAGCAGTTTATATCGTGCCACTGTTTAGGCGCATGGGTAGTCTATATCACACTTAAACATCATAATTCAGTCCCCAATCATCATCTATGTGGTTCTAAGCTTAAATCATACATCGTAAGCCTTAGAAACACATTCCTAACATCATCAAAACACATACATTGCCCAAAATCAAAATCCCACCCGCAACACACACACATAAAGCATACGGGTGAAAAACCATTTTTATAAAAATGTTCACGCATGTATTTCCAGCCCCAAAGCAGTTTAAAACAATTAAAAGGGGGTTTGAGAACTCACCTTAGCAGCCTTTGGTCATGACTTCTTCAAAACCCATTTGCAATTAAGTTCAAGCGCCTAGAAACCCACCAAAACAAACCCGAACACACAAAAACATATATAAGCATACAACCGAGGCTAAGGCCAGTTGAAAACATCATAAAACTATGAATTCTACCTTGAATTCGACTGTCCTTCTTGTTCCTCTTCAAACCTGAGAGTTTTCTGCTCCTACTCTTTTTTTCTCTCACTAAAAATCCGAATGAAAGGTGTGGTGTGACCATTTAGGCGGCCATACCACATTTATTCACCAACTTTCAAAGAGTTTGTCCTTTTGACTCTTTTACCCCTTAGCTTTGTTGTTCTTTCTTTTCCTTCACTTTATTCTTTCTTTCTTAACTTTAAAAGAATAGCCGAATGTTACAAGTCCACCCCCCCTTATTTAGGTATCGGCCGTGAAACTTGTTATTCCTCAAACAATCGTGGGTAATGTTGTCTCATCTCCTCCTCCGTCTCCCACATAGACTCAGATCCCTTCCTGTGCTTCCACTGTACACGCATAAGTGGAACCACTTTAATCCCTAACCTCTTCTCTTTACGATCAATGATCGCCACTAGTTGCTCCACATAATTGAGTCGTTCATCTACCTCGATATCTTCTAATGGTATTATCATGTCCTCTTCTGCCAAACACTTTCTCAAATGAGATACATGGAATGTCAGGTGAATTCCACTTAACTCATCTGGTAACTCTAGTCTATAGGCCTCCACTCCTACTCGAGCAATGATTCGGAAAGGCCCTATGTACCTCGGGCTCAACTTGCCCCGCTTTCTGAACCGAATGATACCTTTCCAAGGTGATACTTTCAATATAACTCTATCCCCCACCTGGAACTCAATCGGTCTATGTCGTTTATCAGAATACGACTTTTACCTATCTTTAGTTGCCTTCATAAAGGCCTTGAGCCTCGACCACCTCGACGCTCCCTAACTCTTAATGGCCAATATCACCCCAACAGACCGGTGTTCTACATCTTCTACCGTATAGCACCTCATAAGGGGGCATACCAATGTTCGCATGATAACTATTGTTATATGAGAACTCAACTAACGGCAAGTGGTCATCCCAACTTCCTCCAAATTCAATGACGCATGCCCGAAGCATATCTTCCAGCATCTGAATTTTCCTTTCTGACTGCCCATCTATTTGAGGATGATAAGCCATGCTAATATGTAACCTCATCCCCATCGCATCATGGAATTTCTTCCAAAATTTAGATGTAAACCGGGTGTCATGATGAGGCACAATAGACACCGGCACACCATGACGAGTTACAGTCTCTTTAATGAATAGATCCGTCAACCTCTCAGATAAATATGTCTCGCGATCGTGCGGTATGCGGTAGCTTCATAATAAAGTCCGTGGTGATGTGTTCCCACTTCCACTCCGGTATATCCAAAGGTTGGATCTTCCCATACGGCTTTTGGTGCTCGGCCTTCACTTGTAAAGAAGTAAGGCATTTACTCACATGCTCCACTGCATCATATTTCATACCCGGCCACCAATAATCCTTATTCATATCTTGGTACATCTTTCTAGCATGAGGATGAATCGAGTATCGATTCTTATGAGCATCATCCATAATATTTCAACGTAGATCCCCAAAATGAGGAATCCACATCCGTCCGACCCGGGTTCTAACATCGAGTGTGTTTTCACCCAATTCCGCAATCAGACCTCTCATTCTTTCAGAATTAAGATGATCTTCCTTCAATGCTCATCTTGAAACTCTTTGACTTGCTTCATAACATCAGAGGTCATAACCAACTGATAAGCCTTCACCCGAATCGACTTGGGTCTTTCCTTTCGGCTAAGGCCATCCATCACCACGTTGGCTTTGCCCTGATGGTAATGGATCTCGCAGTCATAATTGTTTATGAGCTCCAACCATTTCGTCTGCCTCATGTTCAAATCTTTCTACTCGAAGAAGTACTTCAAGCTCTTGTGGTTTGTGAATATGGTGCACTTCGTCCTGTAGAGATAGTACCTCCAAATTTTTAACGCAAAGACCACGACTGCTAGCTCCAAGTCATGAGTAAGATAGTTAACCTCATGAACATTCAACTATCGAGATGCATAGGCTATAACCTTTCCTCTCTGCATCATCACACACCCAACCTCGAGTAGGAAGCATTTGAATAAACCACCAAACCATTGCTTCCATCAGGTAACGACAGGATAGGAGCTTGTGTCAACTACTCCTTTAACTCCTCAAAAGCCATCTCCTAATCTTGACCCATACAAACTTCACATCTTTTTGGGTCAGCTTGGTTAGTGGAGAAGTGATCTTAGAGAAGTCTTGGATGAACCTTCTGTAATAGCGCGCCAAACCCAAGAGACTACAAATCTCAGATGGCATCTTTGGTGACATCCATTGCATCACCGCCTCCACCTTTGTTGGGTCCACCATAATCCCCTTAGGATTCACTACATGACCCAAAAACTGAACTTTGCGCACCTAGAACGTGCACTTGGAGAATTTAGCGTACAACTTCTCCCTTCTCAACATCTCCAAAACTTCCCGAATACGACTTGCATGCTCTTTCTCCCTCTTCAAATAAATCTGGATATCATCAATAAACACAATCATTGATTTATCCAACATCGGCCGACACACTAGATTCATCAAGTCCATTAAATCAGCTGACGCGTTGGTTAAACCAAATGACGTAACGAGAAACTAGTAGTGTCCATAACATGTGTGAAAAGCTGTTTTAGGAATATCCTGCTCCTTCACTTTCAACTGATGGTAGCTAGATCGAAGGTGTATCCTCGAGAACCAACTGGCACCCTGGAGCTGATCAAACAGGTCGTCAATCCTTGGTAAGGGGTACCTATTCTTTACCATCAACTTATTAACTCACGGTAGTCAATACACATCCTCGTACAACTGTTTTTCTCATTTACAAATAAGACCGGAGCACCCCAAGGAGAGATAATCGGTCTAACGAAACCCGTATCAAGTAGCTCGTGCAATTGCTCCATCAACTCCTTCATCTCAGTTGGAGCCAACCGATACGGCGCCTTAGCAACAGGTTGGGCACTTGCTATCAAGTCAATCTGAAACTCAATCTCGCGGTCAGGTGGCACTCTTAGTAAGTCTTCGGGAAACACATCTGGAAAGTCACACACCACCGCCACGTCAGACGGTTGTGGTGTTGGCGCATCTACATCCTTCATGTGGGCCAAGTAGGCACTACATCCATCCCTCATGAACTTTCCCGCCACCACTATCAAAATCACTTTCGAGATCGTCATGACTCAATCACCATGAACCGTCACCGAACTCCCATTAGGCGCTGTCAATCGGATCATCTTCTTGCAACACATAATGTTTGGCTCGTGGTCCACCAACCAATGCATTCCAAGGACTACATCAAACCCGCCTAGGTCATCACAAATGGTCTAACAGGAAACTTGTGACCTTCTAGTTCTATGTCACAACCTTATATAATCTTAGAGATCCTAGTAGACTTACCTATGGCAGTTTCTACGTCAAAGGGCACATCTATACTCCTACTACTAATAGGCAGTTTAGCCCAGAAAGTGGTAGAAATAAAACTTTTACTTGCACCAGAATCAAATAACACAGAAGCTAGAGTTTGGTTTACTAGAAACGTACCTGACAAAACATCAGGGTCCGTCTTAGCCTCCTCCTATGTCAACCTGAACGCTCTGGCACTCGCCCTCTGCCCTTCAGTCCCGGTCGTCTTCTCCCCTGCACCGGAACTTTCAACCCTCGGCTTCTTGCAGTCCCTGCCCATATGGCCCTCCCTACCACAACTCAATCGCCATCTACACTTTTCGATGTGCTCCTTTCTTGTCTTGCATTCTCTCGCCATATGGTCCGGTTTCCCATATTTGAAGTACACGTTCAATCCCTATCTACACTCTTCGGTGTGCTCCTTTCCACACCTACCACACCTTCTCATCCCTGGAAAGATGTGACCACATGCCGGTCATCCACCCGCGTACCTTTGTTGCTTGGAGTGGCCCCACCATGTCCAACATGCTTTTCATTCCAATTCTGGTAACCACCACTCATGTTGCTGCCTTCAGCCACAACTACAGTTCTTTTATCATACAACCTCCCTACCAAATCAACCGCCAACCTAAACATGATCGCTCGGGCAGCGATCATGTGCCTACGGATATCCGTCGGCAAGCCATGGATGTACCTCTTAATCTTTTGTGACAAGGGTGTCACTTGATCTGGCACCAGCCGTGCCGTCTCATTGAACTTGGTGGTGTACTGCTGATGTGTCATTGTTCCCGCCTCTAACTACAGGAACTCCCTCTTAACTTTGTCCATCTCTCGATGAGGACAAACTACTCAATCACCGGCTTCTTCAACTCTGGCCACCTCATTCTTCCAATAGACCGGCTACCCTCAGCTTGGACGATATTGTCCCACCAGCACAAAGTTGAGTCCATAAATGAGTGAGCAGCAGCAGCAGTACCGTTACCATCAAAGGTCAAAGGCTTACATCTTTGAAATGCCCCGTAGTTATAGCCTCGTGCCACCTCCGGCGCAGGCTCTTCTTCCACTTCCTCATCCTCGGAGAAAACCGTCTCAGCCTTCGGTCGGTCCCGTCCTCCCGAGGACCTATTTCTCTCCCTTCTTTCTTTTTCTTTTACAACCTTAATCACTTCTATCACCACAGATGGTAGAATTGTCTGCATGACCTAATGCACCTCCTCAACAACAGCCTCCTTCACTAAGGCTTTCTAGTTAGCACTCTCATCCCCAGCCTCCGGACGAGGGGTCTCTATTCTTCATGAACCACCTCTTCGGCTCTAGGCCTTGCTCTCGTGACCCATGGTTCAGCACCATGTCCACCAAGACCTCCACCACATGAAGCTTTCGATGATCTACCACCGGCCATCCTCTAAACACGCTATAAGATTCAAACACTAACACTATCATTCAATGGAATAGCTTAGTTTATGTCAAGTATTGTAAGTACCTAATTACAGTGGCCGGTTGTGATTAGCCACTTAGTTTACTCTTCATACCCTGAGCATTTCCTATCCTGACTACATCAGTATCTAAATCTACTAAAAGCACACAGATCAAATCACATAACATGCGCACCTAATGCCGGTTAACATTAAGAAAATACCTCATGGCACACAACTACTCGGACTGACATCCTTTTCCTTTCCATCCCATTTTCAGTTTAAGTTTAGGTTTCTTTTGAAAATTTACCCGTTTCACTTAAACTTTTGCTCTGATACTAACTTGTAAGGCCTTGTTCTCGGGATGCTCATAGCTGGTCAATCATTGCACATAAAACATACATTTGTATTAACTATAATAAAACTTTGTAGCGGAACATTAAAACAAACATGTCATGCTTTTGCAGACTAATACCACATTCATTACAAAAAATCATTTGTTCTCATTACAATGCAAAAACATTATACAAAAGACTTCCATCCAAAAGGAGCCATGTAGCCACCCCGTGCCATCCTCAGCAACCTTTACCTGCCAACTGGAAACACAAAATAGTCGGCGTTGTTGAGTGAGTTCTAGTTTTAAAAAACATACTTTACTTTCTTTTAAAACTATTCTTTACATTCATATGTGATCGAGCATCATACTTACACATAGATAATATCATTCACTTTCGTTCACTTCATCGTACATCATTCACTTTCATACATAACTTCCTTTCATGCATAACTTCCTTACTTCATCATACATCATTCTTTATAGCCATAACATTCGTTGATTCATTGTACATCATTATCATTCACTTTCATTCACTTTCATACATAACTTCCTTACTTTTCTTTCTTTCGTTCATTACTTCCGATGACATGTACATTACGCTGAACATTGTGCACGAAGCTAGTTACTGGGCCTGAGGTCTTTCATAGACCTCGAACATTATGCACGAAGCTGACTCCAGTACCTAGGGAAAGTACCCTCATCACTTATCTTTTCTCTTTCATTCCGAACCAATGCCATATGCTATACCCCGAAAACTATGCACGAAGCTGGTTACTGGGTCTGAGGTCTTTCATAGACCTTGAACATTATGCACGAAGCTGACTCCAGTACCTAGGGCAAGCGGAAAGGAACCCATACAGATGGTCAATCACAAGGATTAGACCCAGTGTGCATCCTTCTAGGGTAGCTAACCTGCACATAGTTGAGCTAACACCCTTTATTGGGTGTGAACCTCCATACATTGCTTGCAAGACTTACCTACTTTCATTAGTTCATTAATGCATGCATTCTTTAATTTTGTTCCACTTTTCATTATCTTCCAGTTTAGGTTACATATTACTTTTCATTTCATTCATAAACATTCAACGTTAAGCCATGGGAAAATAACATACATAAACAGGAACATGAATATAAACATACAAAAATCACCATAAAAGGCACCATCATACGTACATAGTTCATGCATAAGCATCAACCATTCATCATCATACATGGGCATCAATCGTACATCATCATCATCATCATACATCACCCAACATATCACCTTTGACTTCAAAAAGTCAACTTACGTATCCCCCGGGAACATCCCAAGTCAAAGCCTACATTTTACATTTTCCCCAAAATCAGAAAATATTTCAAAGTCTTTTTGAAGTATTTTCTGATTTTGGGGGAATGTAAAATGTAGGCTTTGACTTGGGATGTTCCTGGGGGATATGTAAGTTGACTTTTTGAAGTCAAAGGTGATGTGTTGGGTGATGTATGATGATGTATGATTGATGCTCCCAAATAGTGCCCATGTGCCTAAAGACTTTGAAATATTTTCTGATTTTGGGGAAAATGTAAAATTTAGACTTTGACTTGGGATGTTCTCGGTGTAGGATTCTGTGTGCCCAAGACACTTAGGATATTGATGTGGTTGGTACGTTATGATCCAAGTCGGGTTATACCCAATAACAAGCTTAGCAGACACCAATTAAATATTTAGTTCATGATATGATCATGCAATTAAATATTAACACCAATTTAGAAAATGGGTTTTCTAAATATGTTGCGTGTGAGAGGGAACAACTTATTAGGATATTTTGTTCAATAATATTATTTGAAGTGTTATTTAAATTAGTTAGATGACACCAAATAATAATGAGGATTTACAACTTATAAATTAAATGGTTAATTGTATAAGTATGTATATATATATATATATATAACTTGTACATACAATTTATTTAGTGGTTGTATGTCTAGTTAACAAGACAACTTAATGTGTGATAAAATTTTGAGAGGGAAAGGGTTTTTAAAACCCCATTTTCGGCCGCCCCCTCCACACACCTTTTGACCAATCTTGCTTTGGAACAAGACATATTAACTTGTCTTGAACTCTCCACTCTCTCAACCTCTCACACAACATGCAATAGAAAGAAAAATACTTCTTCTTCTTCTCTCTTCCATTCGGCCAGGCAGCAAAGAAAGGGGAGTTTTAGAAGTGTTTTGGGTGTGTTCTACCTAACAGAAAGGTGTTTAGCAAAGAGCTTGGGGTATACAAGCTTGAGGGTTTCTTCCTTGAAGCCTTGGCCAAGATTTGAAGCATCAAAAGCCCATTTTGGTCGATTATATTGCTGCTGAAAGGTAGTTATCACAGCTCTATGTAGCTGTGATTTTATGTTGTTTTACATTTGCTTATAGCTTGTTCATTCACATATTAAAGATCCTATTGTTTTGGGTTTTGTTTTCATCTTAAAACAACATTTAGAACACGAAATTTACAGATTATAAACATGTTATAATCCTCAACATCCGCTGCGTTTTCTGAAAGTTTAAAAGGTTAAACTATGTTTTTGTGTTTTAACAAACCCAACAATGGCATCAAGAGCCGGTTATGTGGATGACTTGCTTGTTTTGTCTTTAAAATTGGTTTTAAGGAATGATTATAAGCTTAGTATAGGCTGTATTTGGGCTGCTAAGTTCATATGATATGAAACCCCAATCTTTCAAAGTCATATCACACATGCTTGTGATTAAACTTTGAAAGATATACATGTTTGTTGTTTGTTTTGTATGGACAAAATAAAACCCGAAATTTCAGTTATGTTGGCTGAAATTTCTTGGTTTTAGAGGGGTTTTCATTATATTTTGGATGATATGATAGATGCTTGTTTTAGTGCATAACCTAGCCATTGACCTTGTGGTTGTTTGGATGTTTGTAATGGTTGTATTCATTCATTCAAGTGGGTTGTATTATTTGTTGTTTGTGCTTTGTTTCAAATGTAATTTATTTATTATTGGGTTGTAATGATAGATTAGGTGTATTTTCATTTTACTAGATATCTTGTATTAGGACTTTATATCTTGTAATATGAAGACATACACATGGAAGCACAAAGGACGGTCATGAAAGAAACATGGAGCATTTTGGATGCGGTTTCAAGTGGGAGGCTTTTGGATGTTTTCCATTGCTTTGTTTGTGACCCTTAGGAATGACCTATGGACCACACTTGTGATGGCAAACAAGTGTGGACCACTTTAGATGCTATGGTTATGCACAAATGCACATATGGTTGTTTATGTTTGGTTGATTGTTTGTTGTTTGATTGTTTGGTTGATATTTGGATATTCATAACAACTCATTAACAAACTTAACAAGCTGAAAATTGATGGTTCTTAAAAGTTTAAATAAAGTTACTAAAATGGTTTAATTATTTTAAAGATTAAAATAGGTTTTAATCTAAGAACCATAGGGTACCTTGTATTTGAAAGCATGCAAATACAAGAACATAGAGTTTTCTAAACTAGAATTATGTAACCTCTATACATTTCTTTAACAAGATCAACACCGTCCTTTTACACAACACTTGAGTCACTTGGAACTCTTAGTGGGATAAAGGTCACCTAACCACTTTAAGGGAACTTGTGATTTGAGGTGAGAATGCCTTATTTGTGGGATAAAGGTCACCTAACCACTTGTTTTGGCAAACTCACACGTGGGTGTAAGTAGGGTGTCTTGATTTGCAAATCATGTCAAATGGATCACCTACGATGTGGTTTCCAAATGGTGTTGATGGGATTAACATGCCGACTTTACATATGATGTTTCAAGTCGATCCCATATTTCTAGAAGTTGCAAATGGTTGCAATCGTCAAACGTTGACCACCTTATTAATTTAAAAACGTGGGGTAAAGGTCACCTAACCACAATTTAAATGTAATGTTGGATTCTAGATTTTAATATGAAAAGACCTTGAAAGGCATTTATTATTAAAATTACAATATCGAAAATACTAAAATAAAACTTTGTTAAAATTTTGTAGATGGCCTCAAATAATGATAATTCCGATAACTCTTCCGCGTCCAACCAATCTCTACGAGCGATCCTCCAAAAGGAACGTCTAAATCATAACAACTTCATCGATTGGTATCGAAACTTGAGAATCGTTCTCAAGCAAGAGAAAAGATCGTATGTTTTAGACGACCCTATCCCCAATCAACCTAGCGAGGATGATGAGGAGGCCTATAACGATTGGCTGAAATACACTGAGGACTCCGTCCAGGTGTCTTGTCTCATGCTAGCGAGCATGACTCCAGATCTCCAAAAGGAGTATGAACACCACGGAGCTTACGACATGATAACCCAACTGAAGGAAACGTTCCAACAGCAAGCAAGGGTTGAGCGCTTCGAAACGGTTCGAGCACTCCATGCATGTCGTATGGACGACAACCAATCTGTTTCATCTTATGTACTTAAGATGAAAAGTCACATTGACTGCCTCGAGAGGCTTAATTGCCCCGTCTCGAAGGAATTGGCCACGGATTTGATCCTAAATGGCCTGAAGTTCGAGACATTCGTGTTGAACTACAACATGAATGCATGGGACAAAAGCATTGGTGAGCTTCACTCAATGCTCAAAACGGCTGAAGCGGCCATGGGTAAAAGGGTTTTACCCGTTCTCACCATCCATGAAGGTGGGAACAATAAAAGGCCTCGTCCCGCACCCAAGGCAAAGGTTGCAAGGGTAAGGGACCCGCTTGGGGAAAAGGGAAAGGGGTGGCAAGGATGCCACCCAAACCACAAGAGAAAAAGCAAAAGGTTGCTACTAACGACCCATGCTTCAAGTGTGGGGAGATTGGACATTGGGCAAGGAATTTCCTGTCCATCTCCAAGAGTTGAAAGCAAAGAGGGATGCCGGGCAGACCTCAGGTACAATATACATGATCATATTGATTTAAACATGATATCCTCTAACACATGGGTATTAGATACCGGATGTGGAACTCACATTTGCAATTTGTTGCAGGGGTTCAAAAGAAGTAGTGACTTCAAGAAAGGGGATGTAAGCCTCTACATGGGCAATGGGGCTAAAGTTCAAGTTGAAGCCCGTGGTGACTACATCTTGAAACTTCCAAATGGTTTGGAAGTGATTTTGAACAATGTTTTGTATGCTCCTAGTTTGACTAGGAATATTATCTCTGTAGCCCTGTTAAAACAATTTGGATATGTATTATCATTTGTTGAAAAAGATATTCATGTTTCTTTTAATGGTATGTTCTATTTAAAAGCTATTCCCATTAATGGTATTTATGAATTGGTTCATGAAAATACTTTAAATAGCTCATTGTACCAAACTAACACCAGAAACTCAAGTTGGAATTGAGTGATACCTATCTTTGGCATTGTCATCTTGGCCATATAAACAAGAAACGCATACAAACACTTAAAAGAATGGTCTTTTAAAAACGAATGAATGTGATTCATTTGATGTATGTGAATCTTGTTTACAAGGTAAAATGACTAAGGCACCCTTTAGTGGAACTAACGAAAGGGCAAAAGATTTATTAGGAATCATACATTCGGATGTATGTGGTCCTTTTAAGCCAATGACTAGGAATGGTGAAAGATACTTCATTACCTTTACCGACGATTATAGTCGCTATGGTATGTGTACTTATTAAGGCACAAAGATGAAGCTTTTGAAATGTTCAAAATCTTCAAGAATGAAGTAGAAAATCAACTTAACAAGTCAATTAAAGTTCTCCGTACAGATAGAGGAGGTGAATACCTAAGTGATGCTTTTCAAGATCATCTTAGGAGTTGTGGGATTGTCTCACAACTCACTCCACCTGGAACACCACAACATAATGGTGTGTCTGAGAGGATGAATCGAACCTTATTGATATGGTTCGATCTATGATGGCTAGAAGCACATTACCTCTATCATTTTGGGGTTTCGCTCTGCTCTCCGCGGCCCGTATTCTAAATATGGCCCCAACCAAAAAGGTGGAAAGGACACCCTTTGAGATATGGCATGGAAGAGTTCCATCCCTATCATACTTAAGGGTTTGGGGATGTGAGGATTATGTTAAGACTCCCACCCCAAACAAATTGGAAGTCCGATCCACCAAGTGTATCTTTGTGGGATATCCTAGAGATTCTATGGGATATTATTTCTATGATCCACTAGAACAAAAAGTGTTGTTGCCAGAAAGGGTGAGTTCTTAGAAACAAAGTTCCTTATGGAAGGAGCTGGCAGTAGAACAGTGGACCTTGAAGAAGATCAAGAACCACAACCCTATGCACGTTTGGTTGAAACTAGCACTCAACATAAGGATGTTGAGGATGATCAAGGGGGTGATCAATACACACAAAACGTTCGAAGAAGTGGTAGAATTAGTAATCCACCTAAAGATACGGATTTTTCATGGATGGATGCTATGTGGTAGATTCAGATGAGCCAACCACATACCATGATGCAGTGTCCAATTCGGATTGTGACAAATGGCTTGAGGCCATGAACGTTGAGATGCAATCCATGTATGACAATCAAGTTTGGGAACTTGTTGTACCACCTCTTAATTCCAAGGTAGTTGGAAGTAAGTGGGTTTTCAAGAAGAAAACCGATATGCATGGAAACTTGGATACTTATAAAGCTAGACTTGTAGCGAAGGGTTTCACTCAAACTCAAGGGGTTGATTATGATGAAACCTTCTCACCTGTTGCGATGCTAAAGTCTATAAGAATATTGTTTGCCATAGCTGCTCATTATGATTATGAGATTTGGCAAATGGATGTCAAAACTGCTTTCCTAAATGGATATCTTGAGGAAGATTTCTATATGGTTCAGCCTGAAGGTTTTGTCGATCCAAAACATCCTAATAAAGTATGCAAGTTAAAGAAATCAATCTATGGATTGAAACAAGCATCGAGAAGCTGGAATCACGTTTTGATGAGGAAGTAAAGAAATTTGGCTTCATAAAAAACGCTGATGAGGCCTGTGTGTATAAGAAGGCTAGTGGGAGCACAATAGCTTTCCTAGTATTATATGTTGATGACATACTACTATTTGGAAATGACATTCCAGCCTTGGAAGGTGTAAAAACCTGGCTTGGAAGTTGTTTTTCCATTAAGGATCTTGGTGAAGCCGCCAATATTCTGTGAAAAAGATCTATAGGATAGATCTAGGCGGTTGATTGGTTTGAATCAAAGTGCATACATTGATAAAATCTTGAAAAGGTTCAAAATGGAAAACTCTAAGAAAGGTACCGTACCTATTCAAAGAAGGAACGATATTGAGTACGACTCAATGTCCAAGCTCAAAGGATGAGCAAGATAAAATGAAGGCAATCCCTATGCATCTGCTATTGGATCCATCATGTATGCAATGATATGCACTCGACCGGACGTGTCATGCGCCTTGAGCATGACAAGACGTTACCAGCAGAATCCTGGAAACAGTCATTGGATAGCTGTCAAGATCATACTTAAATACCTAAGGAGGACAAGAGATATGTTCCTGATCTATGGATCTGGTGACGAGGAGCTCGTTGTAAAAGGTTACACGGATGCGAGTTTCCAAACCGATCGTGACGATTCACGGTCACAATCGGGATACATTTTCATTCTGAATGGAGGAGCTGTCTCTTGGAAGAGCTCCAAGCAGGATGTGGTAGCTCTATCTTCTACAGAATCAGAATACGTCGCCGCCTCATTGGCAGCTCAAGAAGCTGCATGGTTGAAGAAATTCATTGCCGATCTAGGGGTTGTTCCTTCCATTCAGGAACCCCTAGAGATCTTTTGTGACAACGAGGGTGCGATTGCTCAAATCAAGGAACCCCGTGCTCATCAAAAGACTAGGCACATTGAGCGGAGATTCGACTACATACGAGATGAAGTTGAAAAGGGAAAGATATGTATTCGCAAAGTTCACACGGATCAAAACATTGCAGATCCTCTCACGAAGCTCCTTGAAAAGGCAAAGCATGAAGGTCATACTTGCGCCATGGGACTTCGATATTCTAGTAAGTGGACTTGATCTGTAAATTTTGTATTTGGATATGTGGAACTCTTTATTATTTGAATAAAATTATTTGGTTATAATGTTTTAATTAATGTTCCAAATTAGCATGTTTAATCCATGAGTAAATTGTTTACTCTAAATGTCCGTAGTCAATCAGACTTGTGGGAACAAGCATGAGGATAAGGCTATTTTGAACTTGGATTGGTTGATATTCATAAGGATGAATATGGAGCAATGGGTTTCTACCAAGGTTCACAGATATTTGTGGGATACAATATTGGACTAACCCGCATCTCAAATTTTACAACATGGAATCTAATTGATTGATCATAAGTAAATTTGAGTAAAGGTGAATATCATTTGGTATCCTCCAACCTGAGATACATATTGGTTTTTGATATTCACCAAGTGTCATACCTTGAGCTAATTCTTCACTGTCCTGAAATAGTGGGCAGTACATAAGGATAGGTTCAGGTATAACACGAGGTGTTTGTGAGAAACGTATGTAGTCAAGATGGAATTTGCTCCTCTTATTCGTTGAGAGTTAGATGTCTAAGGCCTGATTAAGTTAAATCAACAAGGAATGATCACTCTGATTAAGCTAATTCTTCACTGTCCTGAAATAGTAGGGTACTTGAAAGGGATGATGTTATTGAATGGCTATAAGTCATGCGTATTAAGGGTAGTAAACCGTTGTTAGGCGGTATTTACTGCTTGCATCAATCTTCTATGAATCTTGGGCAAGTGGGAGGTTGTAGGATTTTGTGTGCCCAAGACACTTAGGATATTGATGTGGTTAGTACGTTATGATCCAAGTCGGGTTATACCCAATAACAAGCTTAGCAGACACCAATTAATATTTAGTTCATGATATGATCATGCAATTAAATATTAACACCAATTTAGGAAATGGGTTTTCTAAATAAGTTGCGTGTGAGAGGGAACAACTTATTAGGATATTTTGTTCAATAATATTATTTGAAGTGTTATTTAAATTAGTTAGATGACACCAAATAATAATGAGGATTTACAACTTATAAATTAAATGGTTAATTGTATAAGTATGTACATATATATAACTTGTACATACAATTTATTTAGTGGTTGTATGTCTAGTTAACAAGACAACTTAATGTGTGATAAAATTTTGAGAGGGAAAGGGTTTTTAAAACCCCATTTTCGGCCGCCCCCTCCACACACCTTTTGACCAATCTTGCTTTGGAACAAGACATATTAACTTGTCTTGAACTCTCCACTCTCTCAACCTCTCACACAACATGCAATAGAAAGAAAAATACTTCTTCTTCTTCTCTCTTCCATTCGGCCAGGCAGCAAAGAAAGGGGAGTTTTAGAAGTGTTTTGGGTGTGTTCTACCTAACAAGAAAGGTGTTTAGCAAAGAGCTTGGGGTATACAAGCTTGAGGGTTTCTTCCTTGAAGCCTTGGCCAAGATTTGAAGCATCAAAATCCCATTTTTGGTCGATTATATTGCTGCTGAAAGGTAGTTATCACATCTCTATGTAGCTGTGATTTTATGTTGTTTTACATTTTCTTATAGCTTGTTCATTCACATATTAAAGATCCTATTGTTTTGGGTTTTGTTTTCATCTTAAAACAACATTTAGAACACGAAATTTACAGATTATAAACATGTTATAATCCTCAACATCCGCTGCGTTTTCTGAAAGTTTAAAAGGTTAAACTATGTTTTTGTGTTTTAACAAACCCAACACCCGGGGGATATGTAAGTTGACTTTTTGAAGTCAAAGGTGATGTGTTGGGTGATGTAAGATGATGATGTATGATTGATATATCCCCCGGGAACATCCCAAGTCAAAGCCTACATTTTACATTTTTCCCAAAATCAGAAAATATTTCAAAGTCTTTAGGCACATGAGCACTAATTGGGCGCATGACCTTCTGGGCGCATGGGGAACACTTAGGCGCACGGGAAACTTTCAGGTGCATGGGAACTATTGGGGCGCATGGGCAACACATAGTCATTCTCAGAAAATTCTAGGCGCATGGGCACTATGCAGGCGCATGAGTGCCTGGGCGCATGGTAATCCTGGGCACATGAACACTTGGTAAGTTTTAGACTATTTCTAGGCGCATGGGTACTGTTTAGGTGCTTGGGGTTTTGGGCGCATGGGAACACTTAGCAGTTTATACCGTTGGGCGCATGGGCCACTGTTTAGGCGCATGGGTAGTCTATATGACACTTAAAAATCATAATTCAGTCCCCAATTATCATCTATCTGTTCTAAGCTTAAATCATACATCCTAAGCCATAGAAATATAATCATAACATCATCATAACACATACATTACCCAAAATCAAAATCCCACCCGTAACACACGCATAAAGCATACAGGTGAAAACCCTTTTCATAAAACATTCACACATGTATTTCCAGCCCCAAAGCAGTTTAAAACAAGTAAAAAGGGGGTTCTAGAACTCACCTTAGCATCCTTCGGTTATACTTCTTTAAAACCCGTTTGCAATTGAGTTCAACTGCCTAGAAACCCACCAAAAACATACCCGAACACACAAAAACACATATAAGCATACAACTGAGGCTAAGGCCAGTTGAAAACTGATAAGATCAAATGTATCAATCTGTGATGATCTATGAACACAATTCAAAGAAATACAAACTAGTAATCCAATCAAGCAAGATATCAACAAAATTCACAGTTTCATTAATATCAAGCAAAGACAATTACAAATTGAGTAAGCAGTTTTCATCTCTCTTACTAACTACAACAATCTAAGCTATTTATAATGAAACAAAAGGAACTAACAAAATTACAAAACTAGTCCCTATACTATTACAAATAGTAAAAAGACACATAAAGACAACATGTTAATCTTTGTAAAGAACTAACAATACTCCCCCTAAGATTTACATGGTCTTCAGTCTTCAAAATCTTCAATCTTGTTTTGTTGTTAGCTTTCCTTCAGCTTTCATCTTCTATCTTCAGCTTTCAAAGAAGTCTTCAGGTTCTTCCTTGATCTTGAACATTCGCTTATTTTTGTACATCTCTTGTTCTTTCAAAGCATTTGCAATAGCAGACTTAAATTTGTTTGCAAGATGCTTGTTCTGGTTTTGCCACAGTTGTCTTTATCTCCATTTACTCATTCTTTCCAAAGTATCTTTTGATAGACATGAGATATCAATATTAGCATATAACTCAATAGATTTTGACCTTCCTTTCAGTATATTTCTAATACTCCTTTCCTTGAAATTCTCAAAAACTCAATGTCTTTAATATCCTTTTTAACAATGTTTGCATGTGCAAGAGCCTTTCTTAATGATATTCTTTCCATTGCAGCATTCTCACATTGATGATGGAAAGGAAATACTTCTTGTCTTGCTCTGCAACTTCTGGGGATACTTTCTCAAACTTTTGCACAGATAAAAAAGATACATAACTTGGATGCAAAAGTTTCAGTTCAAAAGCCCCAAAAAGTGTAATCATGTCCTCATCCCATTGTTCTAGATTTCGGACCAATTTAAGCTCAAAAGTCTCAGAGTTATAAAAACATCTAAGAATTGGTTTTGACTTTTGATTACCATCAATCACTTTTATACAGGAGATGTAACTTTTTCAACATATCTGTCATAAAATTCTATCATGAAATGTTCTTCTTCACATTGTACTCCTTTGAGTGTTTTATTCTTCTTTAAGGAAGCAAAATACTCCTTATCTTCTTGATCACATCTTGTTTTAAGAAAATTGATTGATCTATCCAATCCTCTTCTCAATAATTCTACTATCATCTTACCACGTTTAGCATCAAATGGATTGATCAAAGGTAATCTGTTTAACTCTTTTAAGTCTTGCACTAGAAGTTTAATGATGCTTGAGTAAAAGTGATATACATCACAAATAGCATTTACTCTTTTTATCAAAAAGCATCTAAGATCTCATCATACTTCCATGCTATTATCTTCACTTGGTTTGTGAAATCAAGAGCAATCATAGCATTCAACAACTCGCAATTGATTGTCCTTTCAGTAATACATTTCTCACCAAGTCTCCAGTTGATCTGGCATTATCAAAAATCTATCGTTGTTCAGAGGAGGCTTTGTATGCTTGTCTTTCAGTATCAGAAAACATTTTAATCAAATCTTTTTTGCTATCATGAGCATCTGATTTTCTTGCCATTTGCTTAATCTCTTGAGCCTTCAACACTCTTGTTCTTTTAGTAATCTCAAGTATTGAGGATTATCCATATCAAGAATGATCATTTTCTTTAATTGTTTTTCAGTTTCTTGAAAGATTCTAACAAGATTCCTCAAGGATACAGATTATAGTCTTTTCAATTTCCTCCATGGGTAATTTCTAGCTTGCAACCAAGACCTCAATGCTGGAATACTCATATGATCAGGGTCAGGATGGTGCAGCTCAGAGGTTGATAATTCATCTACATGAATACTTTCTTTAGCTCTATTCCATTCACCATGTTCCATTACTATCTCATTTGGATCAATGGGAGCAACTGACTCTGTAGCAATGCATTTATCATATTCATCATTGATTTGAGAAACAGTCAGTCCATCCAAAAATACTCTATTGTACTTCATCTTCACCAGGTAGTTGTATCTATCCTCAAAATCTTGTGGAATTTCATCTTGATCTTGAATTGGTTCTTGTGCCGAGAAATTTGATACAAATTGAGCTTCATCTATGTCTTCTTCATCTAAGACCTCATCATACCAATCATCACTGAAAATTTCTTCAATGTCTTCTAAAGCTTCAATTTGTTCTTGACTGATTTGCTCTTCAAAAGTTTCTTCTATTCTTTGAACTTTTGAAGATGATTCTGTTAGAATTGTTTCTACTACATCATCAACTTTCCTTTTTCCTTTGATCACCTTAGGATTCTCTTCAACAATCATCTCAGCACTTATCATTTGTTCTGGTGAGATAGGCTATTGAGGTTCCTTTACTTTTACTAATTCCTCTTTCAAATTTTCATTTTCATCAGATAAGTTCTTGAATTTTTCTTCAAGAATGTCATAGTCCATTATCATAACTTCAAAAATTTTTATAACATCTTCTTTATCTTTTTCATATCTCACAATCTTTTCATCTTTCAGCAAAATATCTTCTTTCAACTTAGAATTCTCATCATTCAACTTCTGAATTTCCTTCTCAAGAGATATGTTCATCTCTTTCAGTTTATCATTTTCAACCTTTAATTCTTCAATCTCTTTCTCTTATTCACATTTTCTTCTTTCAACTTTTCCATCTCATCTATATCAATTATATCCTCTGTTTGTACAGACACATTGTGTGTTGTACTCACAGGAATTTCATCAACACCTTCATTCACTTCGGCTTGAAACACTGGTTCAAATAGCATATCATTCATGAAATCAAAATCAAAAGTTTGATTTTGTGAATCTTCTTCTAAGCAACAATGACTAGTTCATCTTCTTGAACATCATGAATAGAATCATCATGAATATTAACATGAGTAGCTTCTTTAGTTAAGTTCTAAGTTTCATTGACATTATATTCATCATTCCTTTCATCCGTAGCTTCTTGATTTGCTTCAGATGCACCATCATTGCCATCATCATCATTATTATCATCATCATCATCATCAGTTGATGAGCTTTCAGAATCTTCATCATCATTTCTTCATCATCATCATCAATCACATCATCCACAACATCCTCAATAAGATCATTTGGATCTATTGGTTCATCTTCAGATAAATGATAATGTGGTTGATTGATATCTACTTCAGCTATAGCTACATTCCTTATATAATCAAATAAAGGAATGTTTTGAGCATCAATGATCATAGCCAGTCTTTTATAAACAGATTCGGACATGTGCTCCGATTGCAGTTTATCACCCTCAACTCCTTCAACATATAGGTCTGGATTATCTTCATTAATGATCATTTGGAGAAATCTAGGATACATTAAGTATTTATTCTCTTTCCTCTTTCAAGATTGAAAATAAATCCATTCATAATCCACTTAGCCATGTTAAATCTTCTATTGTGGCTAAAGCAATAATAGGAGATGCAATGTCCACTGGGAACGAATCCCAACCTACACTTCGTTTGGACATGCAATGTTGAAAATATAACACAGAAGTTTCCAGTGTTTGTACACTCTAGCTCGGAAAAAATTGTATTTTGGAAAATGATTTGGATGACCCATTTGTAGAAAAACTTCTCTATATTCATTAAAAGTGTACTTAGATAAGTCTTGTGGGTCATTTTCTCTAAGTTTAAGAGTTGTTCTTATTGCTTGTTCAGAGACTTCAAGCATTCTATCAGAAGTAATGAAAGCTCTGAAGACTTTGTTTCCTTCTTCATCTCTTTCTATGTTTGTTGTTCTCCAAAATCTTTTTATTAATCTTGCATTATTATCAAAGGTCTAGCACACATTTCATAGACATATTTTGATCTTAGGAGAAATCGAATAATCTCTTCATAACCAGCTGCTTTCCTGTTTTCTTCATCTAAGAATGCAGCAACATTATGTTTGGGCTCAAATTTCAAAGATTCCATCTGCAAATATATAAAGAAAAAGAATATTAGAACATTGAATTTTGCTTATGAATTTGCATTTTGTAATATTGAATTCAATTTTGACTTATGATTTTTACTTTTTACTTATGAATTTAATTTGTGAACTTTAAAATTTTATTCAATTTTTTACCTATCAATTTTATAATCAATTATTTGAATTTTGATTCATCTCATTTTTATTAAAAAATATTTTTTTTATTTAATTTCAACAATTGAATATGTCTGTTCATCTTCTTCTTCTTCCTTCGAAGAACCCGACTATGCAACTATCATCAACATCATTCATGATTTCAGTTGAAGAACAATATATCAAGTTTCTTGAAATTTGATACATATCACTAATCCAGTTTCAATTTAAGATATGATTAGTTGAACTTTGAATTTTCAATCACATAGTGTTCGAACGCCCAAATAGCAGTCAAACAACTATTTCAACCATCATGAATTTAAAAAAATCTACTGATTTGAATCACAAACTTACATTTATAACTCAAATAATATCTATCAATCAACACAGATTTGCTTCAAACAATGAAATCTGAAAGTTCGATGAAGATCAAAGTCGATAGTTCAGAGGGTTTTGTTTGGAGAATTTTTGTGTGTGAATGAGAAAACAAGTGTAAGTGTTAAATATATATTAAGTGAAATTTTAGACGCATGGGCACTGTTTGTGCATATGAGACCCTAAAATTCACAAAATAATGAGACGTATGAGCATTGTTTGTCCGTATTGACTTAGATGCATGAGAACTGTTTAGCCGCATGAGCACTGTACAGACGCATAAGCACTGTACAAATGCATAAGCACTATTTAGGTGCTTTTGCACTGTTTAGCCGCATGAAGTTCCTAAAACGTCCAACACTTGTAATTCTTGAGACATTTCAACACTATGTAGACGCATGAGACATTCAAAATGTCTAACACTTTGTTAAACACAAACTCATTATCACTGTTTAGGCGTATGGGATTGTGAAATGCCCAAACACTTGGTTAAACTCATGGACTTATTGCAACTGTTTAGAGGTATGGGAATATGAAAAACATCCAAACACTTTTATAATTTCCTGAAAGTTCACCATGCTCCTATTTTAGACGTATGAACACTATTTAGGCACATGAGTTGACTTTCATGAGTCTTACACTTATGTTTTCCAGCATTCTTCACGTGCACACTATTTAAACATATTAGCAATATTTCATACTAATATTTAAACATTTTAAGCATATTTTTAATTTTCCAAAATTTACATTTTAGACCCTCAAATTTGAACTTTTTACATTTTGCACACTCAAAATTTGATTTTTAACATTTTTAATTTTTCACTTGATAATTAACTTTTAAAGATTATCTGTCCCTTTATTTTAATCTCAAACATAATCAAATATCCATTTTTCAACTTTGCAAGAAACATTTCCACTTGCAAATTTATATAGGTTCATATCATCATTTTCAAAAGTTACTCACATACACTTTGAACATATAGCATCATCCTTTCTAGGGGCTTGATAAAGTCCATACAAAGCTTTACTCAGCTTATACACTCGATGTGGAAATTCTGCATCCTCAAAGCCTGGAGGTTGCTTCACAAATGCATTGTCGGTGATAGGACCATATAAAAAGACACCATTTACATCCATTTGATACACCTTAAATTTCATTAATGAAGCATAGGCCAGGAAAAGTCGAATGGATTCAAGTCTTACAACTGGTGCAAACACCTCATCATAATTGTCCCTTCCTCCTATGTGTATCCTTATGCAACAAGTCTCGATTTGTTCCTTATTACTACACCATGATCATCAGTCTTATTTCTAAACAACCATTTGTGCCTATGGCATTTTCTCCTTCAGATAAATCCACTAATTTCCACACTTTGTATAATTTCATATGCCCAAAACACATAGAATAATGATGCGGTTAGTACGTCATGATCCAAGTCGGGTTATACCCAATAACAAGCTATACAGACACCAACAATTATTTATTTGTTGATAAGATCATACAATAATATTGACACCTATTTAGTAAATTGGTTTTCTAAATATTGCTTTTGTGAAGAACAATATTATGTGGATAATTTGTTAATGAGATATTTATTTGATACATTATTAAGATTGGTTAAATAATGTCAAATAAAAGTATGTCATGTTATAAAATTAGACTATGTTTTACTTTTATAACTTAATATGCTTGGTGTGTAGTTTTTATAAAAATTTCAAAAGGGTGGGTAACCCTTTTTGGATGGGGCTTGCGGCCGCCCAAGGTTCATTGGGATGAACATTTTGTCTTGGCTTCTACAAGACTTAATTCATGCATTCAAGCAACCATCCGTGCTACACTTCTCTCACACACACAAAGCAACTTTTCTCTCTTGGAAGATAGCCAATTTCGGATCTGAAGAAGCAAAAACAAGGCTGAAAAATTCGTTTTTCTTAGTTGTTTTGGCTGATTTGGATTGCTCTTCTAAGGGGTTTTCATGTGGTGTAAAGCTCCCTAACAAAGCAAGGTGTTTGGTAAGCTTGTGGGTATTACAACTTGAGGTTCTCTTCTTTGAGGGCTGCATAAACAATATCATCATCATCTTCATCTCATCCTTCTTCATTCGATTTTTGAAGGCTGCAGAAAGGTAGTTATGGCAGCCCCTTGTGGCTGTCATATTATGTTGTTTTATTTACATAGCATGCTCATTCACATACAATGATCCTTTGATATTTGGGTTTGTTTTATACATTATATGGTCACCTAAAGAACATGTTTTTCAGCTTTTAAGTAAGTTTAAAATGTTGTCTTTCCGCTGCGTTTTCAGAAGTTTTAAGAGGTTAAACTATGATCTTGTGTTCAACAAACCCATCAATGGCATCTAGAGCCGTTATGTGGATAGCATGCTTGTTAGTATCCTTATAAAATTGGTTTTATGGATTTTATAACCCTTTTAAGGGCTGAAATGTTCTTGTATGTTGAATCCCCAAGCTTTCAGGTTATATCACACATGCTTGTGATTAAACCTTGAAAGATATGTATACTGATATGTATATTGTTTGGACTATGTTTGAAACCCGTATTTTCAGTTTATGTTGGCTGAAAATCGTGGGTTTTATGGGGATTCTTAGTTATTTTGGATGATATGATGTATGTTCATGTTGGTGCATAACCTAGCTTAGACCTTGTGTTGTTATGGTTTGGATTGAATGTTTTATTTGATTATATTCATTCAATGGGGTGTATAAAACTTGTGTTCTGTTTGTTTAAAATGTATTTTGTCTATTTTCATTGGATGTAATAATAGATTAGGAGTATTTCTTTTACTAGAAATATGTATTAGGATATATATTTTGTAAAAGAAGATGCTCGGGAAGGAAGCACAAGAAGAAGACACAAAAGAAGGACTTGAAGCATATGGATGCAAGTTCAAGTGGGAGTCTATGTTGATCTCATTTTGTGTTATTTCAACCCTTAAGAAAGACCAAATGACCACACTTGTGATGGCAAACAAGTGTGGTCACAATAGTAGCTATGGTTATGCACATTATGGTTGTTATATTATGCTTGTTTGATTTGTGGTTTTATGAATATTGTATGATATTTGGATATGATTAACAATCTCAATAAAATGATCTTAACAAGCTAATATAAAAAATGGTTCTTAATCATTAAGTGTAATAATGGTTATTAAAAGGATTAATGATTTTATGATAAAATGGGTTTTATTAAAAGGACCATAGGGTATCTTGTATTTGAAAGCATGCAAATACAAGTACATAGAGTTTTCTAAACTAGAATTATGAATCTCTAAACTTTTGACCAACAAGTTTAACACCGTCCTTTTGCACAACACTTGAGTCATTTGGAAACTCTTAATGGGATAAAGGTCACCTAACCATTTAGAGGGAACTTGTGATTTAAGGTGGGGATACCACATCGGTGGGATAAAGGTCACCTAACCACTTATGTGGGTAACTCACACGTGTGTGCAAGTAGGGTAACTTGATTTGCAAACCATGTTAAATGGATCACCTAAATATGGTTTCCAAATGGTGTTGATGGGATTAACATGCCGACTTTACATATGATGTTTAAGTCGATCCCATACCTAGAAGTTGCAAATGGTTGCAACCGTCAATCGTTGACCACCTTATTAATTTAAATCGTGGGATAAAGGTCACCTAACCACAATTTAAATGTAATGTTGGGTTCTAGATTTTATATAAAATGACCTTAAAAGGCTTTAATTATTAAATAGCAATATCGAAAATACTAAATAGATCTTTGTTAAATTTTGTAGATGGCCACCAATAATGACAATCATGATAACTCATCCGCGTCCACCCAATCATTACGAGCGATCCTCCAAAAGGAACGTCTAAATCATAACAACTTTATTGATTGGTATCGAAACTTGAGAATCGTTCTCAAGCAAGAGAGAAGATCATATATCTTAGACGACCCTATCCCCGATCAACCTACTGAGGATATGCTGAGTCTCATGCTAGCGAGCATGACTCCAGATCTCCAAAAGGAGTATGAACATCACGGAGCTTATGACATGATAACCCAGCTGAAGGAAACGTTCCAACGCAAGCAAGGGTTGAGCGCTTCGAAACGGTTCGAGCACTCCATGCATGTCGTATGGACAACAACCAATCTGTTTCATCTTATGTACTTAAGATGAAAAGTCATATTGACCGCCTCGAGAGGCTTAATTGTCCCGTCTCGAAGGAATTGGCCACGGATTTGATCCTTAATGGCCTTACCAAGAAGTTCGAGACATTTGTGTTGAATTACAACATGAATGCATGGGACAAGAGCATTGGTGAGCTTCACTCAATGCTTAAAACGCCGAGGCGGCCATGGGTAAAAGGGTTTTACCCGTTCTCACCATCAATGAAGGTGGGAACAAGAAAAGGCCTCATCCCGCACCCAAGGCAAAGGTTGCCAAGGGTAAGGGACCCGTATGGGGAAAGGGAAAGGGTGGCAAGGGTGCCACCCAAACCACAAGAGAAGAAGCAAAAGGTTGCTACCAATGACCCATGCTTCAAGTGTGGGGAGATTGGACATTGGGCAAGAATTGTCCTGTCCATCTCCAAGAGTTGAAAGCCAAGAGGGATGCCGGGCAGACCTCAGGTACAATATACATGATTCATATTGATCTTAATGTTACATCTTCTAACACATGGGTATTGGATACCGGATGTGGAACTCATATTTGCAATTTGTTGCAGGGGTTCAAAGAAGTAGGAACTTCAATCAAGGGGATGTTAGCCTCTTCATGGGCAATGGAACCAAAGTCCAAGTTGAAGCTCGTGGGGACTACATCCTAAAACTTCCAAGTGGCTTGGATGTTATTTGAAGAATGTTTTGTATGCTCCTAGTTTGACTAGGAACATTATTTCTGTATCCCAATTAAGACTTTATGATTATGTATTATCTTTTGTTGAAAATGATATTCATGTTTCTTTAAATGATATGTTCTATTTTAAAGCTATTCCATTAATGGTATTTATGAATTGGTTCATGAAAATACTTTAAATAGTTCATTGTACCAAACTAACACCAAGAAACTCAAGTTGGATTTGAGTGATACCTATCTTTGGCATTGTCGTCTTGGTCATATAAACAAGAAACGTATACAAACACTTCAAAAGAATGGTCTTTTAAAAACGAATGAATGTGATTCATTTGATGTATGTGAATCTTGTTTACAAGGTAAAATGACTAAGGCACCCTTTAGTGGAACTAACGAAAGGGCAAAAGATTTATTAGGAATCATACATTCGGATGTATGTGGTCCTTTTAAGCCAATGACTAGGAATGGTGAAAGATACTTCATTACCTTTACCGACGATTATAGTCGCTATGGGTATGTGTACTTATTAAGGCACAAAGATGAAGCTTTTGAAATGTTCAAAATCTTCAAGAATGAAGTGAAAATCAACTCAACAAGTCAATTAAAGTTCTCCGTACCGATAGAGGAGGTGAATACCTAAGTGATGCTTTTCAAGATCATCTTAGGAGTTGTGGGATTGTCTCACAACTCACTCCACCTGGAACACCACAACACAATGGTGTGTCTGAGAGGAGGAATCGAACCTTATTGGATATGGTCCGATCTATGATGGCTAGAAGCACATTACCTCTATCATTTTGGGGTTTCGCTTTGCTCTCCGCGGCCCGTATTTTAAATATGGCCCCAACCAAAAAGTGGAAAGGACACCTTTTGAGATATGGCATGGAAGAGTTCCATCCCTATCATACTTAAGGGTCTGGGGTTGTGAGGCTTACGTTAAGACTCCCACCCCAAACAAATTGGAAGTCCGATCCACCAAGTGTATCTTTATTGGATATCCTAGAGATTCTATGGGATATTATTTCTATGATCCACTGGAACAAAAGGTGTTTGTTGCCAGAAAGGGTGAGTTCTTAGAGCAAAGTTCCTTATGGAAGGAACTAGCAGTAGAACAGTGGATCTTGAGGAGGATCAAGAACCACAACCCGATGCACGTTTGGTTGAAACTAGCACTCAACATGAGGATGTTGAGGATGATCAAGCGGTTGATCAATACACACAAAACGTTCGCAGAAGTGGTAGAACTAGTAATCCACCTGAAAGATATGGATTTTTCATGGATGGATGCTATGTGGTAGATTCAGATGAACCAACCACATACCAGAATGCAGTGTCCAATTTGGATTGTGACAAATGGCTTGAGGCCATGAACGTTGAGATGCAATCCATGTATGACAATCAAGTTTGGGAACTTGTTGTACCACTCTTAATTCCAAGTAGTTGGAAGTAAGTGGGTTTTCAAGAAGAAAACCGATATGCATGGAAACTTGGATACTTATAAAGCTAGACTTGTAGCAAAGGGTTTCACTCAAACTCAAGGGGTTGATTATGATGAAACCTTCTCACCTGTTGCGATGCTAAAGTCTATAAGGATATTGTTTGCCATAGCTGCTCATTATGATTATGAGATTTGGCAAATGGATGTCAAAACGCTTTCCTAAATGGATATCTTGAGGAAGATGTCTATATGGTTCAGCCTGAAGGTTTTGTCGATCCAAAACATCCTAATAAAGTATGCAAGTTAAAGAAATCAATCTATGGATTGAAACAAGCATCGAGAAGCTGGAATCATCGTTTTGATGAGGAGGTAAAGAATTTGGCTTCATCAAAACGTTGAGGCTTGTGTGTATAAGAAGGCTAGTGGGAGCACAATAACTTTCCTAGTATTGTATGTTGATGACATACTACTATTTGGAAATGACATTCCAACCTTGGAAGGTGTAAAAACCTGGCTTGGAAGTTGTTTTTCCATCAAGGATCTTGGTGAAGCCGCCTATATTCTGGGAATAAAGATCTATAGGGATAGATCAAGGCGGTTGATTGGTTTAAATCAAAGTGCATACATTGATAAGATCTTGAAAAGGTTCAAGATGGAGAACTCTAAGAAAGGTACCGTACCTATTCAAAGAGGAACGATATTGAGTACGACTCAATGTCCTAGCTCAAGGGATGAGCAAGATAAAATGAAGGCAATCCCATATGCATCTGCTATTGGATCCATCATGTATGCAATGATATGCACTCGACCGGACGTATCATGCGCCTTAAGCATGACAAGCCGTTACCAGCAAAATCCTGGAAACAGTCATTGGATGGCTGTTAAGAACATACTTAAGTACCTAAGGAGGACAAGAGATATGTTCCTAATCTATGGATCTGGTGATGAGGAACTCGTTGTAAAAGGTTACACGGATGCGAGTTTCCAAACCGATCGTGATGATTCTCGGTCACAATCGGATATATTTTCATTCTGAATGGAGGAGCGGTCTCTTGGAAGAGCTCCAAACAGGATGTGGTGGCTCTATCAACTACAGAATCAGAATACGTCGCCGCTCATTGGCAGCTCAAGAAGCTGCATGGTTGAAGAAATTCATTGCCGATCTAGGGGTTGTCCCTTCCATTCAGGACCCCCTAGAGATCTTTTGTGATAACGAGGGTGCGATTGCTCAAATCAAGGAACCTCGTGCTCATCAAAAGACTAGGCACATTGAGCGGAGATTCAACTACATACGAGATGAAGTTGAAAAGGGAAAGATATGTATTCGCAAAGTTCACACGGATCAAAACATTGCGGATCCTCTCACGAAGCTCCTTGAAAAGGCAAAGCATGAAGGTCATACTTGTGCCATGGGACTTCGATATTCTAGTGATTGGATTTGATCTGTAATTTTGTATTTGGATATGTGGAACTCTTTATTATTTGAATAAAATTATTTGGTTATAATGTTTCAATTAATGTTCCAATTTAGCATGTTTAATCCATGAGTAAATGTTTACTCTAAATGTCCATAGTCGTTCATACTTGTGGGAACAAGTGTGAGGGTAAGATTATTATGAACTTGGATTGGTTGATATTCATAAGGAATGAATATAGAGCAATTGGTTGCTACCAAGGTTCATAGATATTTGCGGATGCAAATATTGGACTGACCCGCATCTCAAATTTTACTACATGGAATCTTATTGATTGATCATAAGTAATTTGAGTAAAGCGAATATCATTTGGTATCCTCCGACCTGAGATACATATTGGGTTGTTTGATATTCACCAGTATTCTATTATACCTTGAGCTAATTCTCACTGTCCTGAAATAGTGGACACACATAAGGGTATGTTCAGGTATGACACGAGGTGTCTTTGAGAAACGTATGTAGTCAAGATGGAATTTGTTCCTCTTATTTTAGTAGAGTGTCTAAGGCCTGATAAGTAAATTAAATCAACAAGGAATGATCATCTCTGTGTCTTGGATTTAACATGACATCTGTAACAAAAGGATAGATGATTGATTCACCTAAATCATTTCAAGTAGGATACTTGAATAAGATGATGTATTGAATGGCTATAAGTCATGCGTGTTAAGGGTAGTAAACCGTTGTTAGGCGGTATTTACTGCTTGCATCAATCTCCTATGTATCTTGTGCAAGTGGGAGATTGTATAATTTCATATGCCCAAAATACATAGAATATTGATGCGGTTAGTACGTCATGATCCAAGTCGGGTTATACCCAATAACAAGCTATACAAACACCAACAATTATTATTTGTTGATAAGATCATACAATAATATTGACACCTATTTAGTAAATTGGTTTTCTAAATATTGCTTTTGTGAAAGAACAATATTATGTGGATAATTTGTTCATGAGATATTTATTTGATACATTATTTAAGATTGGTTAAATAATGTCAAAAAAAGTATGTCATGTTATAAAATTAGACTATGTTTTAATTTTATAACTTAATATGCTTGGAGTGTAGTTTTTATAAAAATTTCAAAAGGGTGGGAAACCCTTTTTGGATGGGGCTTGCGGCCGCCCAAAGGTTCATTGGGATGAACATTTTATCTTGGCTTCTACAAGACTTAATTCATTCATTCAAGCAACCATCCATGCTACACTTTCTCTCACACACACAAAGCAACTTTTCTCTCTTGGAAGATAGCCAATTTCGGATCTGAAGAAGCAAAAACAAGGCTGAAAATTTCGTTTTTCTTAGTTGTTTTGGCTGATTTGGATTGCCCTTCTAAGGGGCTTTCATGTGGTGTAAAGCTCCCTAACAAAGCAAGGTGTTTGGTGGAAGCTTGTTGGTATTACAACTTGAGGTTCTCTTCTTTGAGGGCTGCATAAATATCAATCATCATCTTCATCTCATCCTTCTTTCATTTGATTTTTGAAGGCTGCAGAAAGGTAGTTATGGCAGCCCCTTGTGGCTGTCATATTGTGTTGTTTTATGTTCACATAGCATGCTCATTCACATACAATGATCCTTTGATATTTGGTTTTTTTATACATTTATATGGTCACCTAAAGAACATGTTTTTCAGCTTTTATGTAAGTTTAAAATGTTGTCTTTCCGCTGCATTTTCAGAATGTTTAAGAGGTTAAACTATGATCTTGTGTTCAACAAACCCATCACACTTCTTGTTTGCGGAATTGAAGTAATTCTTCTTGCATGGCTTCTATCTCAAACCATTGTCCTATAATGCTTCGGTAACATTTTTGGAACATTGAGAAAGAAAAAACAAGAGTATAAGCACAAGTTTGCTTGTTTTGATTTACTCCTTTTTGTTTCTCATTCAATGGACCAATAATCTAAAAATTGGATGATTGTTGTGAATACAAGATGTTGGAATCTTATCACATTGAACATTAACATCCAGATTGTTTGGTTAAGTTGGAGAGCTGATGTAAAAAATTATAAGAATGTGAATTGAAGTTTGGACTTGAGTCGGTGATTAATAAGTAATCAAAGTTACTAGTATCACTGCATCCCAAAGATGGATGATGTTCCGGACTCAGGTTGTACAAACTCAATACCATCATTAGGAATTGGTTGAGATTCTTCCTGATCAAATGAAACGGAATGATCTAAAGCCGAATTATCATGATTATTGTCATTGAATCGAATTGTTGAGTCCTTGACAAAAGATAAAAATGGGTAGTCTGAGCTAGAATCATTTGGGTCGTCAGAATCCAAATGCTCACTGAAAGATCCAAGATCTCCTCTAGATTTCTTCTGACCTATAGAATCAAGACAATCTGATTGATTAAACAAGATAGATTGAAGAATTTGATAATGAATCTAAATCAAATAACCATGCAGGACCATTTGAAACTGATGGAAAAGAATTTTCCAAAAATTAACGTTGAATGTTTCACAATTATATTTGTCCTAGAGTTGTACACTCGATAGGCTTTTAAATAGATGAGTATCCAACGAAAAATCCATTATTAGATTTTGCTTCAAATTTCCTAATTTATCATTTGAATTAAGAATCATAACACGACAACCAAATGATTTTAGAAAGTTTATGTTTGGTTTTCTTCCAAACATTAACTCATAAGGAGTTTTCATTTTAACTTTCACATTAAGATTCTATTCTGAATAAAACATGCAGTTGATATAGCTTCATCCCAAAAAGTGATAGGAATTTTTGCATCAGCTAACATAGAACGGGCAGCTTCAATTAGTGTTCTATTCTTCCTTTCAGCAACTCCATTTTGTTGAGGAGTTCTGGGAGCACTGAACTAATGAGCTATCCCTTTCTATAGCACAAAACATTTGAATGTTAGCATTTTTGAATTTCGTTCCATATCACTTCTTATTATTTTCACTTTATTTTCTAATTGGTTTTCAACTTTAATGATAAACTCTTTCAATAAATCAGCCACTTCAGATTTAGCATACAAAAAGAAAACCCATGAAAATCTTGTATAATCATCAATGATAACTAAAAAATATGTTTTTCGTCCAATACTCTTGACATTTGTTGGTCCAAAAAGGTCCATATGTAACATTTGAAGAGGTTTGGAGGTTGAGTTTATAAGCTTGGCCTTATAAGAAGCTCTATGTTGCTTTCCCTTCAAACATGCTGAGCAGTGATCAGTCGTTGCAAACTTCTTAGATGGAAGTCCAATGACATGATTTCCTGATACAAGCTTGTTCATATTCTTGAAATGTGAATGTCCGAGACGTCTATGCCAAAGCTGGCTTTCATCATTTGATGCTTTAGCAATTAGACATGTTTCAGTTGAAGGATCAACTTGAGACATATCCAGCTTGTATACATCTCTATCCCTTACAGCTGTAACAATTATCCAATCTTTGCTTATCTAAAAACCTGGCTTCAAAACATAACAGAATGAATCATCAAATAGAACAAAGTATGATTATCAGATATTTGGGATACACTTAAAAGATTAAAGTTCAACTGTGAACAAAAGTTGACTTTGTCAAAGCTTATTATCCCATTTGATATTGTTCCTTCTCCTGTTATTTTTCCACCGGCATCACCACCAAAGGCGACGTGTGTTCCATCCTTTAACTTAAAATTTTGTAACAAGGCAGGATTGCCTATCATATGCCGGCTACACCCACTATCCACATACCATGTAATAAGTGGTCTTCTTGGGCGTACCCGCACAACAAGAAAATTAAGTTGAGATATCCCCCAAGCTGAGATGGTCTTGGGTTTTCCAATTTATCAACAATGGTAAATTGTTTGTAATGAAAATTATTCAAATCAAGTTTATTCTTCATGAATTTACCAATCTTTTTTGAGAATTGTTGAGTTATTTTTGAAGACATTCATACCATTTGATTGATCAATTTTTGACTCATATTGACGACTAACATTTTTATTATTATTCTTACCGATCTTGGTATGATTGTTCTTGCACATTTTGTTTAGATCTCACATAATTGTTCTTTGAAAAGATCTCAAACCTAAAGAAGGTTGATTAGTTAATTTTTGAAATCCATCAGTTTGATTTCTCATAAATTAAGGATTAACATAACCTTTGCTCATGTTTGAATTTGTAAATCCTCTAGTATGTGATATCTTTCTAAAAAACAATTTGCAGTATTATGAGTCTTCTCATCATAAAGTATAGTATTTGTTAAAATAACAATCTGTTGTGGAATGATTTCTCATGTCACATATGTGATAGTACTTGTTGAAATAGCACTCAGCAGTATTCTGATTTTTTATATCACATATTTCACAGTACTTTTATGGAGTCATAAACAACCTTTTGTTAACTTTTGACATTGACACTATATTTGATTCATTTTTATATTTTGGTGTCAAATAGTTAAACTGTTGTTTTTCATTTTTCATATATTGATTTTGTGCCAAGTTATTTTGCTCTGTTTAACATGAACTTCCTTCTGAATTCATTAGGAACAAATCTTTTTGCTACAGCAGAAGTCTTAGAATCTGAACTTGATTTCAGATCAGAGTAAGATTTGTTGATAGTATTCACCTTGTTGGTTTGAAGAAAATTCATATTTTGTTGGACCAAAAGAAACCAATGAGCCCAGATCAGAAAACCTCTAAGTCCCACATGGTATCACAACAACTGCTGAATGTTTCATCAGCAGTTTGACAAGTGCTGAAGACTTCAACAGCTGAAGATCAAGTGCTGAAGACTTCACAGCTGAAAACTAAAGTGCTGAAGTACAACAGCTGAAGAACACAAGTACTGAAGCTGAACAGCTGAAGAACGCAAGTACTGAAGCTGAACAGCTGAAGAACACAAGTGCTGAAGCTGAAAGACCAAAGTACTGAAGTACAACAGCTGAAGAGTTTACAAGTGCTGAAGATCAACAACTGATGTACAAAGTCTGAAGACAAAGACTGAAGACATCAGCTGAGATATCTACTGAAGTCATCAGCTGATGAACTCTGAAGGTCAAAGTCTGAAGATCAAGTACTGAAGCGTCAGTAGTTTTTCACAACTGCTGAAGAGTACTTCTTCAGTGGTTGTGATATCAGTAGTTTTATATTTCTAGTTTCAGTAGTTTTGTAAAACGACTGAAGAGCTTGTTCTTCAGTCGTTGTAGTTCAGTAGTTTCTAATCAGTAGTTTTATATTCTGTACTTACACTCTGATATGTTCTCAGTAGTTATGAACATTTCAGTAGTTTGTTAAGATTTAGTTATTTTTGTAATAGATCTGCCAGTTGTCACTTTCCGTGATAACAGCAGTGGTTGTTGCACTCTATATAAGGAGTAACAACCTATTGTAATAAAGTGAATGATTTGATCAGAAATATTCCATATCTATAAACATTCCTTGAATCAGAAATATATTCTCTCACTATAACCGTATGTGCTCTTAATGCATACAAGTATCGATTCTTGCTACAATTTGTCTAATTCCTGTTCTTATTCCGCTGTTTTGAACTCTAATACATCAAACCTGTGATCGCTGATCCTGAAAAATGGTATCAGAGCAGGTTAATCATTGATCGATCTAATAATTGATCATTGAAACTGCTATTCAAGATCTAAGTTTGATTGAATTAGCTTTTGTTTTTGCAAGAAACGGTTATAGAGATTGAATTTTCTGTATTTCTGGTCATTCATCCTGAGATCTTTTCTTGGTTTTCATTGAGTTTGTTGTGGTCTGTGTAAAACTTTTAAAAGCTTGAATTAAATTGTTTTTGATCTGAAAATGACTACTCCCTCCAATGATCCTCACAATACTGGTTCCTCAACCAAGCCACCAATGCTGGTTAGGAATGAGTATAACATATGGCAACGACGAATGCTCCACCTGTCTGTTAATAGCACAGGTTGTTGGACATCAGTGGTCCATGGTCCACACAAGCCTATGGTGAATAACCCAGAAACCAATCAAATGGTTCCGAAGAGGAGGGAGCAATACTCATATGAGGATAAGAAGTTGCTTGAAATTGATGCAAAAGCCCATGGAATTCAGGCCATGGCACTGCCCAATGAAATCTATTGTGGGCTAATGCATCATGAAACTGCCCATGACCTCTGGAATGCCTTGAAAGAACAATTTGGAGGAACAGATGAGGTCTTGGCAAATAATAGAGAAATCCTTGCCCAACAATATGAGACATTCTCTCATAGAAAGGGTGAGACACTGACTCAACAATTTGAGCGGTTCTCTTGTTTGATCTCTGAATTAAAAATGGTCAAACTTGAGTACACAATATTCAGATGAATAACAGATTTCTCAGAGCACTGCCTGAGAGATGGGACACATATACTATTGTCCTACGCTCCAGTGCAAGTTTGGACAAACTATCTCTCACCCAACTCCATGGGAAACTGCTCACGTTTGAGAGAGAGATAGAACAGAAGAGAAAGCTGTCTTCATCTGGAAAGCTCACTGAAGACTTTGTACCAGGAAACACTGCCTTGGTTGGTCATGAGTCAGAATATGCTTCATCTGAATGCCAGTATGATGAGCATATTAATTTCTCTTCAAACACTTCTGATTCTGCATTTGTGAGTGTTGATGGTCAGTTTACTGGGTGTAATAATGACAATTTATGCTTCATTATGGATGATCTCAAGGGGATTGCTGATGATGACTTAGAAGAGATGGATATTTTGAGCCAAATGGCCTTGATAAATATCAGATCTCAGAAGTTCTACAAAAGAACTAGAAGAAAATTCCCAGGACTCTCTGGCAAAACCAAAGTTGGTTTTGACAAGAGCAAGTTGAGGTGTCACAAATGCCAAAGGCTTGGACACTTTGCAAGAGAGTGTAGATCAACTGGATCTAACTCCACTGCACCCTTTGTGACTTTTCCTGGCAATAGTCAACAACACAAAGGGCAACATCCTGTCACTTCTAGTCATCATCCTCAACAACAATCTCCTGCATATTTTGTTCCTCAGGGTCAAATGCCATATCCTTACCCTTGTTATTACATGCCACAGTCAAGTCAAGTTCAAGTTCCTATGGCACCACAACCTCATGCACTACCAGAACCTCAGCCATCCCAATCTCAACAACAAACTCAACCTCAACAACACAGCTTCTTCACCCCAGGAGTTGTTGACTGTAGTAGTTTACCAGATGACATGTCTGGTCATGAACAACTGTTCTCAGGTGTTGGTCAACATGGTGGTGACAGTCCTTTTGGGAATCTAGCTCTTATGGCTTTGGAGTCTGCTGATACTTCATTTTCTAATGCTTCTACACCTCAGGTATCATAGGTATCCTCTGAGGCAAAAGCCAAATTATATTCTGAACCATGCATAGCAGCATTTGCTTCCATTAGAGAAGCAAATGTAGCTTTAATTAATAAGAACATTGAGCTAGAACAATTTTTTTCCAAAAAAAAAGCTGAGTTTGAGTCTGTGCTTAAAGATAAAAATGATGAGATTTATAAACTGAAATGCCAAATAATTGATGATAAGGCTAGAGAAGAGGTACTTCTAGAGAAGTACAAAGATCTCAAAGAAACCCTTGCAGTTACCCAGGTAGAGTGTGATAGATGGTACAATCATGCAAAGGTTTGAAATGCTTCTTAGTAAGCAATCTGCTTCCAATGTGAAGTTTGGCATTGGTTACAATCACACTGCTCCACCTACAGTTTTTACTCTAAGAGCAGAGGTAGAATCTGATGGTGAGAGTAATAACCAATCCATCTCATCATGTGATCTACTTCTGATACAGCACAATCAGAAGTAGAAGTCAGCATCAAGCTATCTCAGAACCTATCAGCTGATGTTGATGGTTCCACTACTGACACTCACATGATCAATGAGTTGATCAACTCAGGAGTAAATTCTGAAAGTCCTGAAAGGACTAGAGAGCAGGATTTAACACCTGAAGTTCAAACTCCAACTACTGTTAGTACTGAAAAGAAGATAACTATCAGTAGAAAGAGTTTGAAGCTACTAAAGAGGAAGTCAAGAAAGCAAACAATGCTTCCAAAGCACTGAAGAGCAAGTCTCCAGTTGCTTCACCCTCTTTAGTTGATGATCAACCTAAGATGAAGAAGAAACCATGTGATGTATGTGGTTTGTTCAATCATCTTACAGATGATTGTTGGTACAAAAGAGGTTCCAAACTCAAACAAAAAGAAGAAATTAAAGAGAAAATGGTAAAAATGAAAAATGAGTTTGAGACCACATTTGTATCAGCAACATCAAATCCTGTAACCTTAAGTCTTCAAAGAAATCCAAAAAGGAAGGGGTTAAACAGGTGACAGCTGAGAGTGCTCAGAAGAAGAAGGTGCAACATAGGAACTTATCAAACTCCACTGGCAATGTGTCTGATGAGCTGAAAGCTTTATCACAAAATCAGACACAGCTGGTTATGATGGTTCAACATCTATTGGGTAGAGTTAACCAACTAGATGCTCCTATGTTGAAACCACAGAAAAGGTGGTCCAAGCCAAAGGATTCCTCTTCTCACCATCTTCTTCCTCTCAGGCTGTTGTTCCAAATAAACCTGTTAGTTTACCATCTATTGATGAGACCAGGCCCAAAACCAAAAAGGTTTGGGTCTCCAAAACTAACTGATTGTTTATTATTGCAGGGTTCTTCAACATGCCAAAGTAGCATCTGGTATGTAGACAGTGGGGGATCTATGCACATGACTGGGAACAGCTCTCTCCTTCATGACTACTCTCAAGGAAAGAAGGGATTTGTTTCTTTTGGCAATGATGCTAGAGGTTACATCATTGGAAATGGCTTTGTCTCCAATGGAGAAATCAAGTTTGATGATGTTAATCATGTGGAAAATCTCAAGTACAATCTCTTGAGTGTCAGTCAAATGTGTGATAAAGGCCATGTTGCTCTTCTCACCAGTCAGAACTGTAGGATTCTGTCATCCAAAGTTCTACATTTGATTGATAAGGTGTTGGATGATCACACTCTCCTGAAAGCCAACAGGACAGGAAGAGTGTATGCCTTATATCTTTCCAAGAAAATAGATCTAAGAGGCAATCCTTGCCTATTTTCCAAAGCCTCTTCTCAAGAATCTAAACTGTGGCACAGAAGGCTTGGTCATGTTAATCTAAAAACATGAATCAGCTTACCCACAATAGTTTAGTCAGAGGCTTACCAATAAAGGAGTTCCACTGTGATGAAACCTGCACTGCTTGTTTAAAAGGAAAATAGCACAAAGTCTCATTCCCTCCTATTGAAGTGCCTAGTCCACTGCCTGCTTGCAATTACTGCATATGGATCTATTGGTCCTGTGAGAGTAATGAGCATGGCAAAGAAGAAATACTGTCTGGTAATTGTGGATGATTACTCCAGATTTGTATGGACTTTCTTTCTACATTCAAAGGATGAGGTTGCTCAGAAGATTATTCACTTTGTGTTGTATATTGAGAAGCAGTATTCCCTTCCAGTCAAGTGTATTAGGAGTGACAATGGAACTGAATTCAGAAATCATACACTTGATGACTTCTATCTTTCAAAGGGAATCAAAAGGCCGTTTAGCATCCCAAGGACTCCAGAACAAAATGGAGTAGTGGAGAGAAAGAACAGGACCCTCATTGAAGCTGCAAGGTCCATGCTGGCCACTCTGGTTTGCCACTGACCTTTTGGGCTGAAGCTGTCAACACAGCTTGCTATGTGCAAAATAGAGCTTTAGTAAATCAGAGGTTGATGAAGACTCCATATGAAGTTCTCCATCATTTGGCTCCTCTGATTTCATTTTTCAAAGCATTTGGGTGTCCCTGTTTTATTCTCAACACAAAGGATCAACTCCATAAATTTGATCCTAAGGTGGATGCAGGGTATTTTGTTGGTTATTCATCTACTTGCAAGGCATACAGAGTCTTCAACTGCAGAACAAAGATGGTTGAAGAAACTCTACATGTTAAGTTCAATGAATCTCCAAAGGACAAGATTCCACAAAGCCCTGTGGAGTTATTTGATTTGGACATACTGCAATATGTTCCTTATCAAACTCCTGCTGTTGCTCCTGTCAACAGTTCACCACCTGGTGGTACTGCTGGTGCTGATGATGTGATGATTGCCGTACTCACCTCTTCAGGTTTAGTGATCAACTGCCTGATTCAGCTAGACCTGATGTTCCTATCGCTCCAGTAGCACCATCCACAACAAATGCTGATGAGATCTCTTCGAATTCAACTTCCTTTGAATTACCATCCACTGATTGGTTTCAAGGAAATGATTCACCATCACCATCTGTTACTGCTTAGCCTGCTACAAACACTTGCACAGATCTCATTGTGTATCAAGATCTGAAGAATCACCCTATGTCTCAAATCATTGGTGATATCACTGCTGGAGTATCAACAAGAAGTCAATTGTCAAATTTCTGCTTCTATGCTCTCTTCATCAGTCAGCAAGAGCCAAAGAATTATCACATTGCTTTAAAGGACAATGGATGGGTTGATGCCATGCAGCTTGAGCTTCTTCAGTTCAAGAAACAGCAAGTGTGGAAACTGGTTCCTCTACCTCCAGGTAAGTGTGCAATAGGCACTAAATGGGTGTTTAGGAACAAAACTGATGAAAATGGGCTTATTGTTAAGAACAAAGCCAGACTGGTTGTTCAGGGGTTTGCACAAGAAGAAGGTATTGATTATGATGAAACCTTTGCCCCTGTAGCCAGACTGGAAGCAATTCGATTGTTTTTAGTTTATGCTGCTTATCAAAACCTTAAAGTTTTTCAAATGGATGTCAAAAGTGCATTTTTGTATGGAAAAATTAAAGAAGAGGTTTATGTATGTCAACCTCCAGGCTTTGAGGACAATAAACATCCTAATTGGGTGTATAAGCTTGATAAGGCTCTTTATGGGTTAAAACAAGCTCCTAGAGCCTGGTATGAGACATTATCAAACTTTCTTCTAGAAAATAATTTTACTAGAGGCTCCATAGATAAGACTTTATTCATTAAGAAAGCTGGGCAGCATAATCTACTTGTTCAAATTTATGTAGATGATATCATTTTTGCATCCTCTGATCCAAAGTTGTGTGATGCCTTTACAAAGTTGATGCAACAGAAGTTTGAAATGAGTGCCATGGGAGAGTTACAGTTCTTTCTGGGGTTGCAAATTAAACAAAAGGCTGATGGAATTTTCATTCATCAGTCCAAATACACAAAAGATCTTTTGCAAAAGTTTGATTTACAAAACTGTAAGCCTTGTTCTACCCCCATGTGCAGCACCACACAACTGGATACAGATCAGAAAGGTAAAGTGGTTGATGAAACACTTTACAGATGTATGATTGGGTCCTTGATGTATTTAACAGCTTCTAGACCAGATATTATGTTTGCTACATGTGTTTGTGCTAGATTTCAGGCTGCACCTAAAGAATCTCATCTGATTGCAGTCAAGAGGATCTTTAGATATCTGCAAGGCACTCCATCTCTAGGTTTATGGTATTCTACTGGACATTCTGGTAAATTAGTTGCTTTTTCTGACAGTGACTATGCAGGGTGTAAGTTGACCAGGAATCAACTTCTGGTGGATGTCAATTCCTAGGCAACTGCTTGATTTCTTGGCAGAGCAAGAAACAGACCTCAGTTGCTACATCAACTGCTGAAGCAGAGTACATTGCTGCTGCAAGTTGTACATCTCAGGTACTCTGGCTTCAAAACCAACTTTTGGATTATGGCATTACAGAGACTAAGACTCCAGTGTTAATGGATAGTGCTTCAGCTCTTTGCATTGTCAAAAATCCAGTCCAGCACTCTAGGACCAAACATATAGAGATCAGACATCATTTTATTCGGGATTGTTTTGAAAAAGGTCTTATTGATCCTAAGTTTATGCCTAGTGCTGATGAGCTTGCAGATATTTTTACCAAGCCTTTGGATAGTTCTACTTTCCAAAACCTTGTGTTAAGGCTTGGTATGCTGCAGCTAGAATAAGTGACAACTACTGATGATTTCAGTAGTAATTATTGGTGATCATTGGTACCCATGTCACATATAAGTACTGATGAGTCCTTTTCCCTTCAGTAGTTTTAATAACTACCGATGGCTAAATGCCTCATAAGTACTGAAGTACTTTATCTGTTCCAAACTACTGATGTAGTTAAAACTACTGATGTAGTTAAAACTACTGATGTAGTTACAACTACTGAAATCAGTATAAACAGATAAGTACTGATGTCCTATGAAACACCTAAAAATCTGATGTAAAGTCTGATGAGTAAGTGTTGAGGACAGCATGAAACAGCTGAAAAGCTAAGAATTGACGAAAACAGCTGATGAGAAATTTCTCTTCAGTCGTTTGTACAACTGCTGTTTCATTCTAAACAACTGAAGCAATACCATGTCTTTAGTAGTTTTATAACTACTGATGACTAATACCAAGTCTTCAGTTGTTTACAACAGCTGATGACAAAACCACTGTCTTCTATAGTTTCACAACTACTGATGACAAACACCAAGTCCTCAGTTGTTTCAATCATCTGAAGTCAAAACCACGGTCTTCATAGTTTTCTAACTTCTGATGCCTAACACCACGACTTCAGCTGTTTCAACATCTGAAAGGATCATACCATGTCAACAGTCGTTTAAAACTACTGATGACTAACACCACATCCTTCAGTCGTTTTCTTACCCGTACCCTATAAATATCCCTGACCTAATCCTTCAATGCTTCATCTTCTTCAAACCTAACGTTCCTCTCCAAAACTTCTCTCTTCTCAATGGCGTCCATGCAAATTAAACCGCGACACAACTGTGTTGCCTACTGACAGGATCAGCGATCACAAGTTTGATGTATTAGGATTGAAAGCAGCGGAATACAAACAGGAATTAGACAAATTGTAGCAAGCAATCGATACTTGTATGCATTAAGAGCGCATACGGTTATAGGAAAGAATATATATTTCTGATTTCAAGGAATGTTTATAGATGTAGAATATTTTCAATCAAATCATTCATTCATTCCATTCATTCATACCCTATTACAATGGGTTGTCACTCGTTATATAGAGTGCAACAATCACTGCTGTTATCACGGAAAGTGACAACTGGCAGATCTAATACAAAAATAACTAACTCTTAACAAACTACTGAAATGTTCACAACTACTGAGAACATATCAGAGTGTTAAGTACAAAATATAAAACTACTGAAACTACAACGACTGAAGAACAAGCTCTTCAGTCGTTTTACAAAACTACTGAAACATAAAACTACTGAAACTAGAAATATAAAACTACTGATATCACAACTACTGAAGAGTACTCTTCAGCCGTTTGTGAGAAACTACTGAGGCTTCAGTACTTGATCTTCAGACTTTAACCTTCAGTGTTTCATCAGCTGATGACTTCAGTAGATATCATGAGCTGATGTCTTCAGTCTTTGTCTTCAGACTTTGTACATCAGTTGTTGATCTTCAGCACTTGTAAACTCTTCAGCTGTTGTACTTCAGTACTTTGGTCTTTCAGCTTCAGCACTTGTGTTCTTCAGCTGTGTACTTCAGCACTTTAGTTCTTCAGCTGTTGAGGTCTTCTGCACTTGATCTTCAGCTATTGAAGTCTTCAGCACTTGTCAAACTACTGATGAGGCTTTCAGCAGTTGTTGTGATACCATGTGGGACTTAGAGGTTTTCTCATCTTGGCTCATTGGTTCTTTTGGTCCAACAAACTCCCCCTGAACCAATGCAGCCAAAACCTCTAACTTATTTATTATCCCACTTATTGATGGCAAAATGTTGGTCTTTTTCCTTCTTGATCAGTAGAGAAGATGACCCATGTAAGCTCCGGCCTGGGAAAAAATCTCAAATATTTGTTTGGCATAGTGTGAATGGGAACTCTGTTTTGGGGAACTGGACACAGAGTTGTTATCCCATTCATGAGATTTACTTCCCCATAATGAGTCTGTATGTCTCACGAACATAGGCCTCAAGGAGAACAACTTGTTCCTCCTGAGAGAGTTCTTCTACTCCTCCTTCGAAGAAGAACTCTGGACCATAGTACTCTGATAAGTACTTCATGGTCCTGCCATTTTTCAGCTCCACCGTAGTTACCTCCCTATATACAAATTCTTCAGGATGGTTGCCTTCAAGGAGTAACTGGAGCTCATTCTTCTGGATGTCTTCAAGCTTTTTATATAGCAACCCCTTCTTAATCATCTTGTTTTCTAGTAAAGCTTGAGGGGTCTTCTTGCTTGGTGAGCTTTCTTGAATTCATCAATGATTTCCCAAGGTGAGACTACAACGGCCAACATGATGGTAGACTCTATTGTTTTTCGTACCTGGCCGTTGTATCTGTGTGGAATTGTTCTTTTATGGATTCTAGAACTCACCCTGGGGTCTGGCCATACTCTCACTCTCTCCTTCTGATATTGAAAGGTGTGCCTGAGAGTGTACAGCCTTTGAGCATGCCCTTTCATGGCTTGAATAGATGATGACTGAGGAAATTCCTTGTCAACCATCTTCAACAGTTGCTCATCGTGCTGTTTCTGCTGTTCTTCTTCTTCTATCTTGACTCTGACCATTCCCTTTGAGAGTCAGATGTGATCATGGGTTGACTTGGGGTTTTGGTAGCTTCAGAACAGCAGAGAGTGGCAGACTATCATCTTCATCCTCCTCTTCTTCTTCTTCTTCCATCCTCAGCACCCGTCTCCTCCTTCTGGGTACATCACTGGATGATGGTTGTGTTGGTGAAGGAATTTGTGTTGGTGAAGGAGTTGGTTTTGAAGAGTGAGGATGTTTGGATTTTGGCTTAGAGATTGGTTGGGAGATTTGAGGGATAGGATCTGTTTGAGTGGGTGGAAGGGAAGGTTGATCCAGCATCTTTGTAGTTAGTTCCGCCTTTGTGAGTTTAGCCATCTCTAACCTTTTACCAGCCCCAGCCTCATCAAGGGCCTCCACAATAATCCCTTTGTTGAATTGCTCAGACAGACAGATTCTGGTGGCTATAGCCAGAATGCTGTCCCTGGTCCATGCGCGAATCTCCACTAATGATCTTCCTAAATATTTTGCAATGAAGCGGATCATTATTTCCAATCTCTCTTTCTCAAGAGCATCATACCCTGCCCATTGGGTTTGTATCTCTTGTACTTCCAGCCTTCTAATCTCACTATCCAGTGTGGCTGTGTCAAACCCCTACCTGAAGAGTTGTTCAATTATTTTATCCATGGATCGGCTGTGTGTAGTGTCAGCTTCTTTGACCATCTCCTCCAAGGATTTGTCTTCAGCAGTGTTATCATCAGCACTTCTCTTTCGCTTGTAAGTGAGCAGAGGTTGCTTTTCTTTCTCCTCCTCTTGGGCTTGCTTCTCTTCCTTCTTCTCCTCTTTTGTTCTTTTCCTCTTCTTTTCTTTCACTACAGTACTCTCCCCCTTTTTGGTTGCATTGGAGAGAGGGGTTTGTACCGCAGAAAGAGTCTTTTGGACAGCAGCATCCACCAAGGGCTGTAAAGTTGAGGAAAGCCTCTCATCAATGGCTTTAGTTACAATATCAGTGATTATGGGTGTGATGAGAGGGAGGGAATTTTGAAGTGCAGCACCTATTGCTCAGGAGGGTTCTGTTCCTGAGAAGTAGGGCCTGAAGCAGAGGCAGGTGGTTGAGTTTGGAGTGGCTCAGTGTTTGGGGAACCTTCAAGTGAAGGTGCCATCTGTGGGTGGTTTGAAGCAGATGGTCTTTCTCCTTGTGAGAGTTGGTCAAGTAGGTTTTGCAGCCTACTGACTTTCTCTTCAAGGATTGTGTTCTGGGCAAGAACATCATAGAAAAAGCCCAGGTCATCATCAGCCGAAACTGAATCATCTGACCTCCGGCTTAGAGCAGGATTTACATGCACTGGGTGTAGACCAGATGGTGCATGTGCCCCTTGTGCTTGGTACTGGGGACTTCCAGCCTCAGGACAGTGTCCATCATCAGCTGTTGCCGCTAGTGAGGTCTTAGCAATGTTACCAGCCCCACTCTGATCATGTGCTGAGTCAGAGGAGGTGGCAGCCTCACTAGATATTCTAAGCTCCTTGTCTACACCAGGAGATAGAAGTAGTAAACCCCTGTGCTGTGGGTTCTCAAGTGCACTGTGTTCCTCCCCCTCAATTGTAGAGGTATTCCCAGTAGTAAGAGGTTTCTGGGGAGGGGGTGAGGAGTGCAGTTGAGTCAGCACTTGTGCAACTATTAAAGTTGGGCTGTGAGGGGCGGTTGTTTGGGGGGAAGGGATAGAAGCAGTGTGCACCTGGGGAGGTTGGTGCTCTTCAATGGCAATCTCCTCAAGTGAGGAAGATCCCAGATATGTAGGTACCCCTTGTGTGGGTGCTGCAGGCTCCTGTTGAGAGGAAGCCTGAGCGGCTATGGTTGGAAGAGTCATTGTATCCACTAGGGGGTTTGGACTAGTGATATATCCTGCGTTTGTGTTGCAGGGGCCTCCTCAGGGGACTCAATTCCCTGAGTAGCCGTTTGGGTTTCTTTTTGGTGGGTTTGGTGGGGACTTTGGATTTGGAGGTGGTGGCTGTGGGTTCCAGCTGCGTGGGTTTTCGCAGCTTGGCAGCCATTTTGAGTGTCCGGTCAGAGTTGTACCGGGAGTATACTTCCGGTAGAACAGCCGTAGCAGGGACTCCCAGACCAACAAGTCCCTCAGCATTAAGCTGGTTTGTAATGATGGCCATTATGAACCGTGGATATAGTATCCAACGGTTGGCAGTTAGTTTTTGAGCCATATCCTTGAGCTCTAAAAATATTATTTCTGAAAAATTTAGTGGTTGTTGCTCAAGAATAGAATACATTACCTGCTGCCATTTTGTCGACATTTGATCCCAAGACGACGTCTTAGGGGCCAAACATACATTCACCATGTGAAAAATCAGGCGCTCAGCGTCATTAAAGTGTTTCTTCATGATAGTGGAGGCACTGAGATCGCCTTGATATCCATGTTGAGCAAAGGATAGATCTATGGTGCCCTTCAGATATCCAGCAGGAGAACTAGCATCATTCAGTTGAAGAATTTGGCGGATTATTTCAGGAGTGATGACTACTTCTTTGTTGTTTACGACCGACTGGAAGGATGGTGTGTTGTTTTCCCCAGTGGTAACAGTAACATTCATCCAAAATGTTGAAGGGATTCGGCATGTAGTATGGGATTCAGAAGAAATGCCGTATGGTATTGAGACTGAACCATAAGATCGATAGCAGTATCGAACTTAGTCCAGATGGGCGATTTAGTGAGGTAGGCAACACAGTTGTGTCGCGGTTTAATTTGCATGGACGCCATGGAGAAAAGGAAGTTTTGGAGAGGAACGTTAGGTTTGAAGAAGATGAAGCATTGAGAGCTTAGGTTAGGATATTTATAGGTACGAGTAAGAAAACGATGAAGGATGTGGTGTTGTCATCAGTAGTTTTAAACGACCGTTGACATGGTATTATCCTTTCAGACGTTGAAACAGCTGAAGTCGTGGTGTTAGGCCTCAGTAGTTTAGAAAACTACTGAAGACCGTGGTTTGGACTTCAGATGATTGAAACAACTGAGGACTTGGTGTTTGTCATCAGTAGTTATGAAACTACTGAAGACAGTGGTTTTGTCATCAGCTTTTGTAAACAACTGAAGACTTGGTATTAGTCATCAGTAGTTATAAAACTACTGAAGACGTGGTTTTGCTTCAGTTGTTTAGAATGAAGCAGCAGTTGTACAAACGACTGAAGAGAAAGTTTTCTTCAGCTGTTTTCGTCAATTCTTAGCTTTTCAGCTGTTTCATACTGTCCTCAACACATTCATCAGTCTTTTTAGCTGATTTCAGTTGTTTCATAGGACATCAGTACTTATCTGTTTTTACTGATTGCAGTAGTTGTAACTGCATCAGTAGTTGTAACTATGTCAGTAGTTTAGAACAGATGAAGTACTTCAGTACTTATGAGACATTTAGCCTTCAGTAGTTATAAAAACTACTGAGGGTAAGAGAGCTCATCAGTACTTATATGTGACATAGGTACTAATGATCATTAGTACTTATTACTAAGATCATCAGTAGTTGTCACTTATTCTAGCTGCTGCATACCAAGCCTTAACACCAGGTTTTGGAAAGTTGAACTATCCAAAGGCTTAGTAAAAATGTCTGCAAGCTCATCAGCACTAGGCACAAACTTAGGATCAATCAGACCTTTTTCAAAACAATCCCTTATAAAATGATGTCTGATCTCTATATGTTTGGTCCTAGAGTGCTGGACTGGATTTTTGACAATGCAAAGAGCTGAAGCACTATCCATTAACAATGGAGTCTTAGTCTCTAAAATGCCATAATCCAAAAGTTGGTTTTGAAGCCAGAGTACCTGAGATGTACAGCTTGCAGCAGCAATGTACTCTGCTTCAGCAGTTGATGTAGCAACTGAGGTCTGTTTCTTGCTCTGCCAAGAAATCAAGCAGTTGCCTAGGAATTGACATCCACCAGAAGTTGATTTCCTGGTCAACTTACACCCTGCATAGTCACTATCAGAAAAAGCAACTAATTTACTAGAGTGTCCAGTAGAATACCATAAACCTAGAGATGGAGTGCCTTGCAGATATCTAAAGATCCTCTTGACTGCAATCAGATGAGACTCTTTAGGTGCAGCCTGAAATCTGGAGGTAGAGGAACCAGTTCCCACACTTGCTGTTTCTTGAACTGAAGAAGCTCAAGCTGCATGGCATCAACCCATCCATTGTCCTTTAAAGCAATGTGATAATTCTTTGGCTCTTGCTGACTGATGAAGAGAGCATAGAAGCAGAAATTTGACAATTGACTTCTTGTTGATACTCCAGCAGTGATATCACCAATGATTTGAGACATAGGGGATTCTTCAGATCTTGATACACAATGAGATCTGTGCAAGTGTTTGTAGCAGGCTCAGTAGCAACAGATGGTGATGGTGAATCATTTCCTTGAAACCAATCAGTGGATGGTAATTCAAAGGAAGTTGAATTCGAAGAGATCTCATCAGCATTTGTTGTGGATGGTGCTACTGGAGCTACAGGAATATCAGGTCTAGCTGAGTCAGGCAGCTGGTCACTAAACCTGAAGAGGTGAGTACTGCAATCATCATCATCATCAGCAGTACCACCAGGTGGTGAACTGTTGACAGGAGCAACAGCAGGAGTTTGATAAGGAACATATTGCAGTATGTCCAAATCAAATAACTCCACAGGGCTTTGTGGAATCTTGTCCTTTGGAGATTCATTGAACTTAACATGTAGAGTTTCTTCAACCATCTTTGTTTTGCAGTTGAAGACTCTGTATGTTTTGCAAGTAGATGAATAACCAACAAAGTACCCTGCATCCACCTTAGGGTCAAATTTATGGAATTGATCCTTGTGTTGAGAATAAAACAGGGACACCCAATGCTTTGAAAAATGAAATCAGAGGAGCCAAATGATGGAGAACTTCATATGGAGTCTTCATCAACCTCTGATTTACTAAAACTCTATTTTGCACATAGCAAGCTGTGTTGACAGCTTCAGCCCAAAAGGTCAGTGGCAAACCTGAGTCAGCCAGCATTGACCTTGCAACTTCAATGAGGGTCCTGTTCTTTCTCTCCACTACTCCATTTTGTTCTGGAGTCCTTGGAATGCTGAACTGCCTTTTGATTCCCTTTGAAAGATAGAAGTCATCAAGTGTATGATTTCTGAACTCAGTTCCATTGTCACTCCTAATACACTTGACTGGAAGGGAATACTGCTTCTCAATATATAGCGCAAAGTGAATAATCTTCTGAGCAGCCTCATCCTTTGAATGTAGAAAGAAAGTCCATACAAATCTGGAGTAATCATCCATAATTACCAGACAGTATTTCTTCTTTGCCATGCTCATTACTCTCACAGGACCAAATAGATCCATATGCAGTAATTGCAAGCAGGCAGTGGACTTAGGCACTTCAATAGGAGGGAATGAAACTTTGTGCTGTTTTCCTTTTAAACACGCAGTGCAGGTTTCATCACAGTGGAACTCCTTTATTGGTAAGCCTCTGACTAAACTATTGTGGGTAAGCTGATTCATGTTTTTGAGATTAACATGACCCAGCCTCCTGTGCCACAGTTTAGATTCTTGAGAAGAGGCTTTGGAAAATAGGCAAGGATTGCCTTTGAGATCTATCTTCTTAGAAAGATCTAAGGCATACACTCTTCCTGTCCTGTTGGCTTTCAGGAGAGTGTTATCATCCAACACCTTGTCAATCAAGTGCAAAACTTTGGATGACAGAATCCTACAGTTTTGACTGGTGAAAAGGGCAATATGGCCTTTATCACACATTTGACTGACACTCAAGAGATTGTACTTGAGATGTTCCACATGATTAACATCATCAAATTTGATTTCTCCATTGGAGACAAAGCCCTTACGATGATGTAACCCCTAGCATCATTGCCAAAAGAGACAAATCCCTTCTTTCCTTGAGAGTAGTCATGAAGAAGAGAGCTGTTCCCAGTCATGTGCATAGATCCCCCACTGTCTACATACCAGATGCTACTTTGGCATGTTGAAGAACCCTGCAAAAATAAACATTAGTTAGTTTTAGAGACCCAAACCTTTTTGGTTTTGGGCCTGGTCTCATCAATAGATGGTAAACTAACAGGTTTATTTGAAACAACAGCCTGAGAGGAAGAAGATGATGTAGAAGAGGAGTCCTTTGGCTTGGACCTCCTTTTCTGTGGTTTCAACATAGGAGCATCTAGTTGGTTAACTCTACCCAACTGATGTTGAACCATCATAACCAGCTATGTCTGATTTTGTGATAAAGCTTTCAGCTCATCAGACACATTGCTAGTGGAGTTTGATAAGTTCCTATGTTGCACCTTCTTCTTCTGAGCACCCTCAGCTGTCACCTGTTTAAACCCTTCCTTTTTGGATTTCTTTGAGGACTTAAAGGTTATAGGATTTGATGTTGCTGATACAAATGTGGTCTCAAACTCAGTTTTCATTTTTACCATTTTCTCATTAATTTCTTCTTTTAGTTTGAGTTTGGAACCTCTTTTGTACCAACAATCATCTGTAAGATGATTGAACAAACCACATACTTCACATGGTTTCTTCTTCAACTTAGGTTGATCATCAACTAAAGAGGGTGAAGCAACAGAAGACTTGTTCTTCAATGCTTTGGAAGCATTGTTTGCTTTCTTGACAGCCTCTTTAGTAGTCTCCAAACTCTTTCTACTGCCAGTTTTCTTCTCTTCAGTATTGACAGCAGTTGAAGTTTGAACTTCAGGTGTTAAATCCTGCTCTCTAGTCCTTTCAGGACCTTCAGAATTAACTCCTGAGTTGATCAACTCATTAATCATGTGAATGTCAGCATTTGAACCATCAACATCAGCTGTAGGTTCAAAGAGGGCTTGATGCTGACTGCTACTTCTGATTGTGCTGTATCAGAAGGTAGATCACATGATGTGATGGATTGGTTATCACTCTCACCATCAGATTCTACCTCTGCTCTTGGGGTAAAATCTGTAGGTGGAGCAGTGTGATTGTAACCAATTCCAAACTTCACATTTGAAGCAGATTGCTTACTAAGAAGCATTTCAAAACCTTTGCATGATTGTACCCATCTATCACACTCTACCTGGGTAACTGCAAGGGTTTCTTTGAGATCTTTGTACTTCTCTAGAAGTACTTCTTCTCTAGCCTTATCATCAATTATTTGGCAATTCAGTTTATAAATCTCATCATTTTTATCTTTAAGCACAGACTCAACTCAGCTTTATTTTTGGAAATTGTTTGTTCTAGCTGAATGTTCTTTATTTAGAGCTACATTTGCTTCTCTAATGGAAGCAAATGCTGCTATGCATGGTTCAGAACATAATTTGGCTTTTGCCTCAGAGGATACCTGTGATACCTGATGTAGAGGCATTAGAAAATGAAGCATCAGCAGACTCCAAAGCCATAAGAGCTAGATTCCCAAAAGGACTGTCACCACCATGTTGACCAGCACCTGAGAACAGTTGATCATGACCAGACATGTCATCTGGTAAACTGCTCCAGTCAACAACTCCCGGGGTGAAGAAACTGTGTTGTTGAGGTTGAGTTTGTTGATGAGATTGGGAAGACTGAGGTTCTGGTAGTGCATGAGGTTGTGGTGCCATAGAAACTTGAACTTGATTTGACTGTGGCATGTAATAACAAGGGTACGGATATGGCATTTGACCCTGAGGAACAAAATATGCTGGAGATTGTTGTTGAGGATGATGACTAGAGGTGACAGGATGTTGCCCTCTGTGTTGTTGACTATTGCCAGGAAAAGTCACAAAGGGTGCAGTGGAGTTAGATCCAGTTGATCTACACTCTCTTGCAAAGTGTCCAAGCCTTTGGCATTTGTGACACCTCAACTTGCTCTTGTCAAAACCAACTTTGGTTTTGCCAGAGAGTCCTGGGAATTTTCTTCCAGTTCTTTTATAGAACTTCTGAGATCTGATATTTATCAGGGCCATTTGGCTCAAAATATCCATCTCTTCTAAGTCATCATCAGCAATCCCCTTGAGATCATCCATAATGAAGCATAGATTGTCATTATTACACCCAGTAAACTGACCATCAACACTCACAAATGCAGAGTCAGAAGTGCTTGAAGAGAAATTAATATGCTCATCATACTGGCATTCAGATGACAATTCTGTCTCATGACCCACCAAGTCAGTGTTTCCTGGTACAAAGTCTTCAGTGAGCTTTCCAGATGAAGACAGCTTTCTCTTCTGTTCTATCTCTCTCTCTCAAACGTGAGCATTTTCCCATGGAGTTGAGTGAGAGATAGTTTGTCCAAACTTGCACTGGAGCGTAGGACAATAGTATATGTGTCCCATCTCTTAGGAAGTGATCTGAGAAATCTGTTATTCATCTGAATATTGGTGTATTCAAGTTTGACCATTTTTAGTTCAGAGATCAAACAAGAGAACCGCTCATATTGTTGAGTCAGTGTCTCACCCTTTCTATGAGAGAATGTCTCATATTGTTGGGCAAGAATTTCCCTATTATTTGCCAAGACCTCATATGTTCCTCCAAATTGTTCTTTCAAGGCATTCCAGAGGTCATGGGCAGTTTCATGATGCATTAGCCCAGAATAGATTTCATTTGGCAGTGCCATGGCCAGAATTCCATGGGCTTTTGCATCAATTCAAGCAACTTCTTGTCCTCATCTGAGTATTGCTCCCTCCTCTTCGGAACCATTTGATTGTTTTCCGGGTTATTCACCATAGGCTTGTGTGGACCATGTACCACTGATGTCCAACACCCTGCGCTGTTAACAGACAGGTGATGGAGCATACGTCTTTGCCATATGTTATACTCATTCCTAACCAGCATTGGTGGCTTGGTTGAGGAACCAGTATTGTGAGGATCATTGGAGGGAGTAGTCATTTTCAGTTCAAAAACAATTAGTTCAAGCTTTTAAAAGTTTTAAACAGACCACAACAAACTCAATGAAAACCAAGAGAAGATCTCAGGATGAATGAGCAGAAATACAGAAATTTCAATCTCTATAACCGTTTCTTGCAATAACAAAAGCTAATTCAATCAAACTTAGATCTTGAATAGCAGTTTCAATGATCAATTATTAGATCGATCAATGATTAACCCGCTCTGATACCATTTGACAGGATCAGCGATCACAAGTTTGATGTATTAGGATTGAAAGTAGCGGAATACAAACAGGAATTAGACAAATTGTAGCAAGCAATCGATACTTGTATGCATTAAGAGCGCATACGGTTATAGGGAAAGAATATATATTTCTGATTTCAAGGAATGTTTATAGATGTAGAATATTTCCAATCAAATCATTCATTCATTCCATTCATTCATACCCTATTACAATGGGTTGTCACTCGTTATATAGAGTGCAACAATCACTGCTGTTATCACGGAAAGTGACAACTGGCAGATCTAATACAAAAATAACTAACTCTTAACAAACTACTGAAATGTTCACAACTACTGAGAACATATGAGAGTGTTAAGTACAAAATATAAAACTACTGAAACTACAACGACTGAAGAACAAGCTCTTCAGTCGTTTTACAAAACTACTGAAACATAAAACTACTGAAACTAGAAATATAAAACTACTGATATCACAACTACTGAAGAAGTACTCTTCAGCCGTTTGTGAGAAACTACTGAGGCTTCAGTACTTGATCTTCAGACTTTGACCTTCAGGTGTTTCATCAGCTGATGACTTCAGTAGATATCATCAGCTGATGTCTTCAGTCTTTGTCTTCAGACTTTTTACATCAGTTGTTGATCTTCAGCACTTGTAAACTCTTCAGCTGTTGTACTTCAGTACTTTGGTCTTTCAGCTTCAGCACTTGTGTTCTTCAGCTGTTGTACTTCAGCACTTTAGTTCTTCAGCTGTTGTACTTCAGCACTTTAGTTCTTCAGCTGTTGAGGTCTTCAGCACTTGATCTTCAGCTGTTGAAGTCTTCAGCACTTGTCAAACTACTGATGAGGCTTTCAGCAGTTGTTGTGATACCATGTGGGACTTAGAGGTTTTCTGATCTTGGCTCATTGGTTCTTTTGGTCCAACACCTACCTTACTAAATCGCCTGTCTGGGCTAAGTTCGATACTGCTATCGATCTTATGGTTCAGTCCCCATACAAAACGACATTTCTTCTGAATCCCATACTACATGCCGAATCCCTCCAACAATTTTGGATAAACGTTACTATTACCACTGGGGAGAACAACACACCATCTCTCCAGTCGGTTGTCAACAACAAAGAAGTGGTCATCACTCCTGCAATAATCAGCCAAATTCTTCATCTGGATGATGCTATTTCTCCTGCTGGATATCCGAAGGGCAACACAGATCTATCCTTTGCCCAACATGGATATCAAGGCAATCTCAGTGCCTCCACTATCATGAAGAAACACTTCCATGACGCTGAACGCCTAATTTTTCACATGGTGAATGTATGTTTGGCTCCTAAGACTTCATCTTGGGATCAAATGTCGACAAAGTGGCAGCAGGTAATGTATTCTATTCTTGAGCAACAGCCGTTAAATTTTTCAGAAATAATATTTTCGAAGCTCAAGGATATGGCTCAAAAACTACTGTTAACCGTTGGATACTATATCCACGGTTCATAATGGCCATCATTACAAACCAGCTTAATGCTGAGGGACTTGTTGGCTTGGGAGTCCCTGCTACGGCTGTTCTGCCGGAAGTATACTCCCGGCACAACTCTGACCAGACACTCAAATTGGCTGCCAAGCTGCGCAAACCCACGCAGCTGGAACCCACAGCCACCACCTCCAAATCAAAAGTCCCCACCAAACCCACCAAAAAGAACCCAAAACGGCTACTCAGGGATTGAGTCCCCTGAGAATGCTCCTGCAACGCAAACGCATGATATATCCATTAGTCCAAACCCCCTAGTGGATACAATGACTCTTCCAGCCATAGCCGCTCAGGATTCCTCTCAACAGAGCCTGCAGCAACCACAAAAGGTTACCTACACATCTGGAATCTTCCTCACTTGAGGGGATTGCCATTGAAGAGCACCAACCTCCCCAGGTGCACACTGCTTCTATCCCTTCACCCCATACAACCGCCCCTCACAGCCCAACTTTAATAGTTGCACAAGTGCTGACTCACTGCACTCCTCACCCCCTCCCCCCCCCAGAAACCTCTTACTACTGGGAACACCTCTACAATTGAGGGGAGGAACACAGTGCAATTGAGAACCCACAGCACAGGGGTTTACCACTTCTATCTCCTAGTGTAGATAAGGAGCTTAGAATATCTAGTGAGGCTGCCACCTCTTCTGAATCAGCACATGATCAGAATGAGGCTGGTAACATTGCTAAGACCTCACTAGAGGCAACAGCTGATGATGGACATTGTCCTGAGGCTGGAAGTCCCCAGTACCAAGCAAAAGGGGCACATGCAACAACTGGTCTACACCCCGTGCATGTCAATCCTGCTCCAAGCAGGAGGTCAGATGATTCAGCTTCGGCTGATGATGACCTGGGCTTTTTCTACGATGTTCTTGCCCAGAACACAAACCTTGAAGAGAAAGTCAGTAGGCTGCAAAACCTACTTGCCCAACTCTCACAAGGAGAAAGACCATCTGCCTCCACCAACCCACAGATGGCACCTTCAGTTGAAGGTTCCCCAAACACTGAGCCACTCCAAACTCAACCACCTGCCTCTGCTTCAGGCCCTATTTCTCAGGAACAGAACCCTCCTGAGCAAATAGTGCTGTACTTCAAAATTCCCTCCCTCTCATCACACCCATAATCACTGCTATTGTGACTAAAGCCATTGATGAGAGGCTTTCCTCAACTTTACAACCCTTGATTGATGCTGCTGTGCAAAAGACACTTTCTGCGGTACAAACACCTTCCTCCAATGCATCCAAAAAGGGGGAGAGTACTGTAGTGAAAGAAAAGAAGAGGAAAAGAACCGAGGAAGAGAAGGAAGAGAATCAAGCCCAAGAGGAGGAGAAAGAAAAGCAACCACTGCTCACTTACAAGCGAAAGAAAAGCTGAGGATCAATCTACTGCTGAGACAAATCCTTGGAAGAGCTGGTAAAAGAAGCTGATACTACCACAGCCGATCCATGGATAAAATAATTGAACAACTCTTCAGGCAAGGGTTTGATACAGCCACATTGGATAGTGAGATCAGAAGGTTGGAAGTGAAGAGATTCAAACCCAATGGGCTGGGTATGATGCTCTTGAAAAAGAGAGATTGGAGATAATGATCCGCTTCATTGCAAAATACTTAGGAAGATCGTTAATGGAGATTCGCGCGTGGACCAGGGACAGTATTCTGGCTATAGCCACCAGAATCTGTCTGTCTGAGCAATTCCACAAGGGGATTATTGTTGAAGCCCTTGATGAGGCTGGGGCTGGTAAAAGGTTAGAAATGGCAAAACTTACAAAGGCGAAACTTACTACAAAGATGCTGGATCAACCTTCCTTTCCACCCACTCAAACACTGCCTACCCCTCAAATCTCCAAACCAATCTCTAAGCCAAAGTCCAAACATCCTCATTCTTCAAAACCAATTCCCTTACCAACCCAACCATCATCCAGTGATGCCCCTAGAAGGAGGAGAAGGGTGCTGAGGATGGAAGAAGAAGAAGAAGAAGAAGAGGATGAAGATGATAGTCTGCCACTCTCTGCTGTTCTAAAGCTACCAAAACCAGAAGTCAACCCATGATCACACCTGACTCTCAAAGGGAAATGGTCAGAGTCAAGATAGAAGATGAAGAACAGCAGAAACAGCACGATGAGCAACTATTGAAGATGGTTGACAAGGAATTTCCTCAGTCATCATCTATTCAAGCCATGAAAGGGCATGCTCAAAGGCTGTACACTCTCAGGCACACTTTCCAGTATCAGAAGGAGAGGTGAGAGTATGGCCAGACCCCAGGGTGAGTTCTAGAATCCATAAAAGAACTATTCCACACAGATACAATGGCCAGGTTAGAAAAACAATAGATTCTACCATCATGTTGGCCATTGTAGTCACACCCTGGGAAATAATTGATGAATTCAAGAAAGCTCATCAAGCAAAGATGACCCCTCAAGCCTTACTAGAAACAAGATGATTAAAAAGGGGGTTATATAAAAAGCTTGAAGACATCCAGAAGAATGAGCTCCAGTTACTCCTTGAAGCACCCATCCTGATGAATTTGTCTATAGGGAGGTAACTACAGTGGAGCTGAAAAATGGCAGGACCATGAAGTACTTATCTGAGTACTATGGTCCAGAGTTCTTCTTCGAAGGAGGAGTAGAAGAACTCTCTCAGGAGGAACAAGTTGTTCTCCTTGAGGCCTATGTTCGAGAGTCATACAGACTCATTATGGGGAAGTAAATCTCATGAATGGGATAACAACTCTGTGTCCAGTTCCCCATAACAGAGTTCCCATTCATACCCTGCCAAACAAATATCTGAGATTTCTTCCCAGGCCGGAGCTTACATGGGTCATCTTCTCTACTGATCAAGAAGGAAAAAGACCAATCTTTTGCCAACAATAAGTGGGATAATAAATAACTTAGAGGTTTTGGCTGCATTGGTTCAAGGGGGAGTTTGTTGGACCAAAAGAACCAATGAGCCAAGATCAGAAAACCTCTAAGTCCCACATGGTATCACAACAACTGCTGAATGTTTCATCAGCAGTTTGACAAGTGCTGAAGACTTCAACAGCTGAAGATCAAATGCTGAAGACTTCAACAGCTGAAGAACTAAAGTGCTGAAGTACAACAGCTGAAGAACACAAGTACTGAAGCTGAACAGCTGAAGAACGCAAGTACTAAAGCTGAACAGCTGAAGAACACAAGTGCTGAAGCTGAAAGACCAAAGTACTGAAGTACAACAGCTGAAGAGTTTACAAGTGCTGAAGATCAACAACTGATGTACAAAGTCTGAAGACAAAGACTGAAGACATCAGCTGATGATATCTACTGAAGTCATCAGCTGATGAAACATCTGAAGGTCAAAGTCTGAAGATCAAGTACTGAAGCGTCAGTAGTTTGTCACACTGCTGAAGAGTACTTCTTCAGTAGTTGTGATATCAGTAGTTTTATATTTCTAGTTTCAGTAGTTTTGTAAAACGACTGAAGAGCTTGTTCTTCAGTCGTTGTAGTTTCAGTAGTTTTAATCAGTAGTTTTATATTCTGTACTTAACACTCTGATATGTTCTCAGTAGTTGTGAACATTTCAGTAGTTTGTTAAGATTTAGTTATTTTTGTAATAGATCTGCCAGTTGTCACTTTCCGTGATAACAGCAGTGGTTGTTGCACTCTATATAAGGAGTAGTAACACCTATTGTAATAAAGTGAATGATTTGATCAGAAATATTCCATATCTATAAACATTCCTTGAATCAGAATATATTCTCTCACTATAACCGTATGTGCTCTTAATGCATACAAGTATCGATTTCTTGCTACAATTTGTCTAATTCCTGTTCTTATTCCGCTGCTTTGAACTCTAATACATCAAACCTGTGATCGCTGATCCTGACATATTTAACAAACTGGGTGACACAAATTTTTGGTTTAAGTCTTGTTGCCTGATTTGTTGCTTTGATCAACTTTTCTGAACTTTGTTTTGTTCAGATTTTGTTTTTGATGATTTCTTTCTTCTTCTTTGATTCTTTGACTTAGAAGAACTTGGTTTACTTCTAGATTGAACATCATCAGATGAAGATTCCTTTTTAGATTTAACTTGTTTTAGATTAATAGTGTTTGAATCTTCTGATGTTCCTACCAGTTGTTTATCTTTATCTCTGCTTTGAACTTTCACTTCTAATACTGAATGAATTTGATCAGAAGTGTTTTGTTTTGTATGTTTTGGTTCATAAGATTTTATCTTGATAGGATGACCATTTTTAATCTTTTCTTGATCATTTTCAACAAAAACTTTTACATTTTCCTTTTCTTCTTCTGAATTCTTGTTTTTGACCTGAAAGTCTTTAAGTTTAGCTTTATTCTTAGGAGAATGGTCATGTGTATTAAATTTCTATGGTAAAGTGTTTGTGATAGATTCAGGCATAGGTTCATGAGTGAAACCTAACCCTGCTTTTTGTTTATCTTTTCTCTCACTTACTAGTTTTTCTACAATCATTTTTGAACTTTTGACTTTAGCAAGATCCATTTGAGTAACAGCATGTGCTATCTTCTCCTATTCAAGATTTTTGGTCATATCTTCCAATTGTTTAGAGACAGTTTCTAATTCTTTTAGAGTTTTGTTCCATGAAGTTTGAAGAGAAATAATCTTTTGATCTGCTATTTTATGATCAGATTTTAGTTTGTTATGCATTGACTCTTTTTTTAATTCCTCACATGTTTTATATGAGTAGTTTCTGTAGTATTCAACATGTTCATAGCATGATTTTGTGCATAGTTTTTCTCTCACTTCAAATGGGATTTCAGGGAATTTGGAGATAAGGTTTGAGATTTTGAAGATGAAGTGTCAACCTTAGGTTGATCAGACTGTGCCATTAGAGCTACTTCATCTGTATCCTCCTTAGGATCAGATTTGTCACTCCAATCATAGTCATCTTCTTCATTCTCACTTTCTACCATTGGATCATTATTTTCTGTCCAATCTTCTCCCTGTATTTCTACAAGAAGAGATAAACTTGATGTTAAATCATTAGTAAACTGTTCAGCATATGCACTCCAATCATAACTATCTTTAATGCTGATAACTAAAGCTTTCTTGGTTTCATCAGATGGTTTTGTTACATCTTTAAGTTCAGGCATAGGAAGACTTTGATAAGGCTTTCGAAAAGTCTTCTGAGCTGGTTGAAACCTTTGATTGCTAGAACTTGATTGAGCATTTCCTCCATTATTCCTTGGAGCTTTGCATTCTCTAGAGAAATGTCCATAACTGTTATAGTTAAAACACCTTGATTTTGACTTATCAAATCCAAAAGTCTTGTTAGCACTTGGCTTGTACTTCCTCTTGACATATGAGTGTATTTGTGTCCTGTAAGCAATCATCACCATCTGCCAATTTAAGTCCATCTCTTCAACATCTTCAGGATCCATTTTAAACAAATCCTGCAAAACAAGGTTTAATTGAGTTAAATGGCTACCTTGATATGCTTGAAAACTAGCCATAAATGCATCTTTAACTTTGCTAGATTTATCCTTTAATAAGATGTTTATCACATCTTTAACTTTGCTAGATTTAGTAGAGTTAGATGAAGAAGTCTCTGTTTGAACATTAGATGTTTGAGACTGAGATTTAGGAGGAGATTGAGAATGAGATTGTGTTGTATAAGCAAGAGGACTAGTAAATGATGAATTAGTGAAAAATCCTGCTCCAACAAATAAATCTCCCTCTTCTTCTGTAATTTTCTCACTTTTTACCATGAATGCATTTTCAATAGTATTTGTAGGAGAAGCAACAAACTGATACTGAGACAGTGATGCTGCTCTATCATTATTCCTTGAGCTTTCATCAATCTCTATTGACTCTATCTTGGCAATGAGTAGATATAGATCCATAGGGAACTTCTTAGTATGCTTTAGTAAGGTTGTTGTTTGTTTCCATGATGAGGGTAAAGCATTGAGTAGTCTAAGATTTAGATCTTCAAGATCAGGCCTAATACCAGCTGTTGACATCTCAGTTGTAAGTTGAACAAATATGTTCATCATCTGATTTATGGTTTCTCCTGACAAATGTTGAAACAGTTCTAATTGCCTTTTCAACTTTTGTTTCTTGAGATTTTGAATCTCCTTGCGTCCTTCACAAATGGTCTTTAAGGTTTTATACATGGTGTATCTAGTTTGATATCCATCAAGCCTTGCAAGAACTTCCAGAGGTAGTCCTTTACACATCAAGGAATATGCTTTGATATCATTCTACTCTTCTCAAATCATCTCCTTGAAGACCATCTTCAAGATATGGTTCTTGAGAATCTTTAGTATAAACAAACCCTTTGTCAGGCCCATCAGTGATTATAGGAATGTATGGTCCTTTCTCTATAGATTTCCAAAGATTAGTGTCAATGGAATTTAAATGATGTTTTAACCTAAGAGACTAATTTTTAAAATCAGCTCTATTTTTAACTTTTGGAACTCTATTTTCAGAATCTTCTGATTTCACCATTCTTATATTTTTTTGTTTTTCTTATATTTTAAATTAAAAAAAATTTTGAAAAATTTTCTTAAAAAAATTCTAAGTATCAAGGATGATGCGCCTGAACAGTAATCAAACGTCCAAATAGTTAAATGTGCCAAGGTTGAGAGACGTCTAAGGGACTGTTGCAGGATCGTTGAAGGGTGTAAGTTACAACAAAACAACACAAAGAGGAGATTAACTAAACTTTGATCAAACAGTAAACTAGATTAACCAAGTTGAGATACTAAGAACACGAGTAATGCAAGAGACAAAACACAAAGAACACAAGTGTATAGTTTTCAAGAATGTAGTATATTGCTTTCTCTATGTTCTATTACAAGTGTTACAAAAGCATAAATAAAAGATACAAGAACATGAGATACTTATACTACATCCTATAGCCGGCTATACTTTGAAAGCCAGCCGGATACAATTGAGTAGACACAAACAAAATCAATTGGAGAGTCAAAAAGGCAGATTGTCTTTTCACTTGTGACTATGACATGCCATAGCTCACATCCTTATCTATTACAAAAAGGATAAAGTACATAGAGTAGAAAGTTATAGACTCAAGACCTCAATGTATAGTTACCAAAAGCATGGACCTTTTCACCAACTCATGTAAGTTGGTGACTATCAGAGATGCAGCGGAAAGGTGTCCAGCTTTATGGAACAGTACATCAGATAAAGCATGTTACTAAAAGTCTTCGGAAGAAATCTGTCTTCATGAACTTGAAGCTTCAGAAGACTTTGTCTCTGAGGCTTCGGAAGACTTCATGTTTGGCTTCGGAAGATATTGGTCTTGGCTTGGGAAGATTTCACACTTAGAGTATTTTCTGTTTCATGTGTGAAACTTCCTAAGCTTCTTCTTTAATGCACTTGTGCAGCATGCACGATAGACTTAAGATATTTAGGTTGCATCAGCCTCTTCATTAATCTCTAAAAACTCCCCCTAGGCTGATGCTACCAAAACACTTACAAGACCTCAGATATCAATAGTCCTCATTAGGATGATCACCAATCCTTTCTTCATAAGGTGACTAAGATCCTTTAGACTGACAAAGTGTCTTCTCATATCAAAGAGGTCATGTAGAGGCAACTGAAACATATCTTGCCATGTATAAGTGTCTTTAATGCCTTGATCTCTAATGACATGCCATCTTTCTGGATGTGTGGTGTATGTCTAAGACAAGATGGGTCTTCCAGATGCTAGAGGAGTTGTTTGAATTGGAGTTGATGTAGCATCCTCTGGCTACACAATCTCAAGATGTTCTAACTCATCCTGGGATTTTGAAGAGGGTGCAGTCTTCTTCTTCTTTGGCTTTGGTTTAGAAGCCATCCTCTTCTTTCTCTTACCAGATTTTAACTGAGAAGACTGGTCTGCAGCACCAGATTGATCTTCACTATCTTTCTTAGTTGGGACTCCTCTCTCTCAGGCTTAGAAAGAGAGGGAGGTTGACCCTGCTGTGGATCAGAAGATGAAGCTTGCTGAGTTTCAACAGGAGGTCCAGGTTGTGTTTTCTCTGGTTGTTCAACCTTAACCTCCACTTCAGGTGGGGCTTGATTTCGAGTGGAGTGTAAGTCAATGAGCTCTCCACTTTTGATCTTCTGCTTGATCACCCTAATATGCTCATCCATATTGGATAGAGACATGGGGCCAAGTCTCCTTCCGGAGAATCCTTATAGCTTCAAGAGGCTCATCATCCTCTGCCTATCAGCAAACTTCTTCATGCTCTTTCGGATTATGGCTCTTGATTTTGCTGCTTCTTCCTTAGTTTCTTCTTAGTTGTCCTTCTGTCCTTAATTATCTTAAGTTCAAGCTGCTTTAAATACTCAAACTCAACATAGTCATAGGACAAGGGAAGGAGTGCATCTGCCTGATAGAAGCCTATGGCACTCAGGTAGTTGATCATCTTGATCCTCTCCTCTTCTTTGTCTACCTGAGGTTCTTGTTAAACCACATCTTCTTGTGCATGACTTTCCTGAACTAGGGAGAGGGTAGGCATATCTTTGTACAGTCTTCTTCTTCTTCTCTCTTCTTTGACTTGTACTAAGAGTTCTGCATCTTCTGCCTCCTTCTTCTCCTTTCTTTCTAGGTCAACCAGTTCATTCAACTCATCTAAGGGGAGAGAAATGACATTATCTATGTCATAGTTCCTAGTCTGCAAATAGTTTATCCTGACTGCCCTTAACTCATCATTCTGAGTATCTTGTCTCGGGACAGCCCTGATAGCAGACTCCTTGAGTCTTGAGGACTCAGCAAAGGAACTTTCTCCCCTTAGCCTCTTTTTCCTCTCTCTCCTCCTCCTCAATCTCCTTAGTTGTCATTTTTCTTTTCCCTTTGTCACTCACAGACCTTTGTGACTCAGGGTGGAGAGAGCTTTGGCCTTCATTGCTTGTTGCAGCATCTGAGCTCAGGCCAGAGAGAGGTTGAGAAGCACTTTCACTAGCAGGTGTCTCAGAAGGAATGTGGATGTCTACAGCCGTTGATGATGAAGAGATAGGGCTCTCAGGTTCTTCCACTGGGCCTTTAGTCAAGGATTCCCCTATGAAGCTAATCTTAGGTTCCTCCTCAACATCCAGTTGACCGATGGCATTGCCTGATTGCCTAAGTCTCCTTCTTAAGCTGAACCCTACAGTGATCCTGTCTTGGATTCTTTTAGCCAGTCTGTCAGCTTGTCTTGATTGGCTTGGGTTTACAAGTGTCATGTTGACTAGATCCAGACCTTCATAGTAGTCCAAGGTCTAAAAATTGAAGACTTCTTGTTGTCCTTGAACTCTTATGATGATTAGGGCTTTCCTGATGTTGTCATACCTTCACCCAATGATATGTTTGGAAGATGGTGAAGGTGACATAGCCCTTGGTATCCTATCCTCAAACAAACTCTGTATGAAGGAGTCTATGTAGTCCACATTAATGTGAACTTGAGGAGGTTGTTGAGAATGCATAATTGCAAGTGAGGATGGTGAGTCCTCAATGTCCATTCTCTCTGAAGAACTCCTAGGTCCTGTGGCTGTAATGACTTTCTCCTCCTTTTGGTAGCATCACCCACTTGCATAGGTGAGCTGGAAGATAGGTCAGTCACATCCACAGGTTCTTGTGTTCCTAGTTGAGCTCTTTTTAAGGGTCTCCTAGCTAGTTTTTCCTTAATATATGAAATCTCAAGTTGCTGATCATTGATCCTGTTGTGTAAGGTAGTCACCTCAAATTCAAGGTGACTGACCTTTGAGACTAAGTAAGTGCATGTTTTAGACAGTTTTTGCACCAGTAGTCTCAGATTCCCCTCATCTTCATCAGAAGACTCATTGGGGGATGAGATAATTAGACCAAAGTCCTCTCTCTCACCACTAGCTTGAGGTTCTTGGCTGCTGGGTTTCCTCTGCTCACTGGCAATCTCAGTTGAGATGTCAGTGGGCTGAGTTGCCATGGTTGAGGTCTTAATGATGTAATCACTTTCAGAAGTGAGAGCCTCTTCCATATGAACATCTTGAACAAGTTCAGGAGTGTCAACCTCAGTTGTAGGTGACTGATGTCGGATAGATGTAGGAGACTTAGGAGTATTCATCTCACTTTGAGTAGGGGAAAAGAAGAGAGACTCATTATACTCACTGAAACCTAGATCTTCATCAGTATAGAAGTCAAGGTTGGGAATTGGTTGGTTGAGATCTATAGGCTGGGGATGGTAACTGTCCCCTGAAGGTTGATCACTTGAGTGTTGAGACTCAGAGTGATGGCTTAAGGCAGTTGGGCTAATGAGCTCATCAGGCTGAGCATGAGGAACCTTAGCACCGATTCTTGAAGAGATGGGAGTGGTCTGCTCCTCAGGAGAAGTTAGCTCCAGTGTCCGCTTCTTCCTGTATGGGCGAGTCTATGGGGGCCTCCACAGATTGAATAACCTGAGTAGGTGTTTGTTTGGATTGTCTTTGGTATGTGATGGTGATTTGAGGCTGTGAGAGTGGTTGGGAGATAGCAGTGTGGGCTCAACACTAGCTTGTGCTGCTAGGTTGTCACCTTGAGCAATGAGCTCTAACATTTTTGGGACTAGGGCTGCTTCTACCCTAGACAGTGGGCTTTCTCAGAATTTAAATGATGTCAGGCTTCATCTGTCCCAATTTAAGAATGTTACATGTTTCCCTCAACTGTGAGCCCAGTTCACAGTTAAGAATGTACTGGACATATCTAGGAAACATGTAATACTCTAAGGAGTCTAAATTAGCAAGTAAATTTGTATAAACAAAATGAGAATACCTAAGTTTGATCCCCTGAACCATTCCATGGATTATGAAGGAGAGATCCTCAGGAATCTGGTCCCATCCACCATGCTTGTTTGATAAGCTGTGGATGACCATATGGAGCAGGAATCTCCATTGGGATGAGACCTTCCCTTTCCTAAAGGTCTTTATAGAGAAATCTCCCTCATATCCCTTCTGCTCAAAGGAATGATTGACAGCTTCCTTTGGGAAAAACACCTCACTGTCTTCATCATCTAGTTGAAGATGCCTATTGATGATGGCCGGAGTGATGAAGATTGTTCTCCCCTGCACTGTGGCAGACAGTGCCTTCTCCCTATCCATAATAACCTCTTGGCAGGTCTTCTAGAATTCAAGCAGCTTATCCTCATAGAGTGGAGGATCAATGGTTAGGGAGGTGAAGTAGTTTGACACAATTAGGAAATGGCAAACCTCTAAGAAATGAGGATCTTTCTCAGAGCTTAACAGAGCAACGTGATTATGTTGTCTATGTAGTTGCATGGTAAAGTTGGGATCATTTCTGTGAGCAAGGCTAGCCATTTTGAGGTAGCTTAAGGACAAAGAAAGAAGAAAGAAAGAAATTTCAAATAGAAGATTGGGGTTTTAGGTTTGGAGGAAGAACATATGATAGAAAGAGGGGGAAACCATTGGGTTTATATGTAAGAAGGATTTCAGATAAAGTTTAATGAAAGAGTATAAACTTTGAAATCCGGATGTCGGTCCCACTTCTAAAAAAGTAGTTTACTTTTGCTCGAAAAGTAGTTTTCTTGGAAGTCAAAAAGCTTCCGAAGGTTAATTATCTTCGTAAGTTTTAATTAAAAAGCTTCCAAAGCTAAAATGACTTCGGTAGAATTTCCTGAGAGTTTTGAGAATTTTGCTTCGGAAGAGAAATTAAAACTTGAGTGCTTTGTAGATAAAACAACAAAGCTTCCGAGAGTTAATTTTGCTTCGGAAGTAAATGGTCCTTGAAAATAAGTAAGTGTCTGAGACAACTATTTAAGCTTTGGAAGATAAATCTGAAAGCTCTTCCGAAGGTAAATTTCTTAGACAATTATTTATTTTGAAGGCATGATTTACTTCCGAAGTTAAAAGCATAACTTCCGAAGTATCAGAAATTTTCAAAAATCTAAGGAAAGTCTTCAAAAAGAAATTTGTATCCAAAGAAAAACATGAGCTTTTGAAAGTGATGAACTAGACAACTTAGGACACACATATTTTTTAAGAAATAATAAGAATTAGTTTTAAGAAAAGCTTACTCAAAGTTTATCATCCCAATAGCTGATATTATATATTTAAATCTCTGTTCAGCAAAGCCTTTGTAAACAGATCAGCATATTCTTCATCTGTGTGAACTTTGACTAGTTTAATTAATCCCTTTTCATAGTTATCTCTTATTAAATGATACCTGATATTGATGTGCTTTGTCTTTGAGTGATGCATAGGGTTCTCTATGATTAGGATAGCACTATTGTTGTCTATGTGAATGGGAGTCTCTTTGAAGTTTAACCCATAGTCCAGCATCTGATTTTGAATCCAAAGTACTTGAGCACAGCAGCTTGCAGCAGTAATCTATTCAGCTTCGATAGTTGATGCAGAGACACAGGATTGTTTCTTGCATTGCCATGAGACAACCCTTCCACCAATAAATTGACATCCCTCAGATGTAGACTTTGCAGTATATTGCAACCACCATAATCACTATCTGTATAGGCATACAGATTGAAGTCAGGATTCTTGGGATACTGTAAACCAAGTGTCGATGCACCTTTGAGGTATCTTAGAATCCTCTTGACAGTGATAGGGTAAGAGATCTTAGGGTTGGCTTGATATCTTGCACAGATGCAAGTAGCAAATATGATATCGGGCCTGCTAGCAGTAAGATACATAAGAGACCCAATCGTAGCCCTGTATAAGTGCTCATCTACACACTCCCCCTCAAGATCAGGTCCAAGGGAGCTGTTCCTAGCTATGGGTGTCATAGCAATCTTACAGCCAGTCATGTTGAACCTCATAATTATGTCTTGAACATACTTTGATTGACTTATGAAGATGCCATCTTTAACTTACTTCACTTGAATTCCCAGAAAGAAATTGAGTTCCCCCATGGCACTCATTTCAAATCTGTCTTTCATCAGCTTCTCAAAGTCTTTGTAGAGCTTTGGATTAGTTGAACCAAATATGATGCCATCCACATATACTTGAACTAGCAATATGTCTTTTCCATGTCCTTTGATGAAGAGAGTTCCATCTATAGTACCTCTCCTGTATCCATGTTTACAAAGATACTCAGATAGTGTCTCATACGATTTCCTGGGTGCTTGATGCAGCCCATAGAGAGCTTTGTCAAGCTTGCAGACATAATTAGGATGATCAGGGTCTACAAAGCCAGGTGGTTGTTTGACATAAACCTCTTCATCTATCACTCCATATAAAAAGGCACACTTCACATCAAGTTGAAAGACCTTGAAGTTCTTGGATGCAGCAAATGCCAGGAATATCCTAACAGCTTCTAATCTTGCCACTCGAGCCAAGACATCAGTATAGTCAATCCCTTCTTCTTGTGTGTATCCTTGAACAACCAGTCTAGCTTTGTTCTTGATGATGATGCCTCTATCATCTTTCTTGTTCCTAAACACCCATTTGGTTCCAATGGTAGTCTTCCCAAAAGGACGAGGACAAAGGTTCCAAACTTTCTGCCTTTTGAATTGAAGCAGCTCTTGTTGCATAGCTTCAACCCAACTTCCATCCTTTAGAGCTTCGTCAACTTTCTTTGGCTCTATCTGGGATAGAAAACAAGAGTGAAGACAAACATTTGCTTTATGGGTTTGTCCTCTTGCCTTTACCCCTGAGACAACATCTCTAATGATGTTTGTGGTAGGGTGAGACTTGTGGATCCTAAGCTGAGGGATCACAGCAAGTTGTTGAGAAAGATCTAAATTAGAGAAATTTAGATCTGGCATAGATGTTTCTCCCACCACATCAGCACACTTTTCAAGTGAAACTTGATCCAAACAGTGTGTGACATCATTGATGTTCTCATCTATGGTGTGGTTAGTGGCATCAAGAAATTCTTGGTCACTGTCACCAACACCATTGTGGTCTTCCACAATTGAGGTGTTCTTATCTGGTAATGGAGCCTCTGAGCTGGAATTTGAAGGTATACCATATGTATCAGCTGAGTTTGTAATTGTCGTGCTGATAGAAACCTCATTTGCAGAAGTAGTTCCAACTGGAGCTGAAGATGTATGACTTGAAGGTCTTCCTAGCTCAAATCTTGGATCAAAATCACCTATTTTTGAATTTTCTGTAGATCCTGAAACATTCTCACAAGATTTGTTAAAACAGTTGGTAACTAAATCAAGATCAAATGACCAATCTGGACCAGAACCAACAACACAGCGTGTGTGTTCATTGAAAGTCACATTGGCTGACTCCTCAACAATTCTAGTTTTAGATTATACACTCTATAAGCCTTAGCTTGGGAAGAGTATCCAATAAAGTGTCCATGATTTGATTTCTTAGAAAACTTGGCAATTTGATCTTTGGTATTCAAGATGGTGAAAGGACATCCAAATGACCTGAGAAAACCAATGAAATGTTTCCTCTTGTGCCAAAGTTCATAAGGAGTCTTACCATGGGTCTTAACTACTAAGACTCTATTCTGCACATAGCAGGCAGTGTTGACTGCCTCTGCCCAGAAGGTGATAGGCAGCTTAGAGTCAGACAACATGGTTCTTGTAGCTTCAATCAGTGTTATGTTTCTCCTCTCAGCAACACCATTTTGCTGAGGAGTCCCGGGAGCACTGAATTATCTTATAATACCCTTTTCATCACAAAATGTATCAAGGATTTTGTTTTTAAATTCAGTTCCTTCATCACATCTTATGATTTTGACCGCGTGATCAGACTGATTCTCAATCTTTAAGATGAGATTCTTTAGAATCTCAGGAGTCTCATCCTTAGTTCTAAGGAAGACGACCCGAGTGAATCTTGTAAAGTCATCTGTGATCACTAGACAGTATAAGGTCATTCCTAAACTTATTACACTGGTGGGGCCAAAGAGAACCATATGTAACAAGTGTAGGGGTGTAGTGATGGAGTTCCCTTCCTTAGGCTTGTGAGATACCTTATGTTGCTTCCCTTTCAGGCATGCAACACAATGGTCATCACTTGTAAACTCTTTCTTTGGCATTCCAGTTACCAAATCATGCTTAATCAATTTGTTCATGTTCTTAAAGTTTACATGGCACATTCTTTTATGCCATAGGAAAGACTCATCACTATTGGCTTTAGACAAAAAGCATGAAACTTCTCCAGAGGGAGAAGTTTCTTTCAAATCCATCTTGTACATGTTTCCTATCCTGGGGGCTCTAAGTAGGATATGCTCATGAGGAATGACCACACCAGGCTTAAGAACAATGCACTCATGCTCAGTAAAGAGCATGTTATGACTCTTATCACAAAATTGAGATACACTTAGAAGATTGTATCCAAGCTCCTTAACAAAGTTTACCTTTTCTATGCTGAGCTTACCATTTGTGACCATGCCACTTCCAGAAATGTAACCACCTTCATCTCCTCCAAAAGCAACTGGTCCTCCATTAATCCTTTCAAAGTTCTGGAGTGGTGACCTATTGCCTGTTGTAACATCTTGTATTTTTAGTTAACTAATAGTTAACCTCGTTTATTCTTGTAAGGACTATTAATGCTTTTCATGAAACTTGTGGGCTATTTGTGCTTATCTATTAGTTAGTCTTTAATTCTTTAATGTAAAAAGATTATAGTTTATCTATTAAATTGATCATGATAATAAATAATAATAGTAATTAATAACTAATAATAATAATAAAAATTTTAATAATAATAACAATATTAATAATAATAACAACAAAAAATTATAACAATAATAATAATTTGCAAAGAATTACTAAACTTAAAAATGTTAAAACTTAAAATTTATAAGGTTAGGGGTTTGTTTTGTCATTTTAGAAACCTTAAAAAAATTTGCAAATAAAATATCAACTTTTAAACCTCAGGGACCATTTATGTAAATTTACAAAACTCAAACCCCCTCCCCTTTCTTTAACCCGTTTTTCCGGTGGTAAGTCCGGCCACCGGCGGCCGACTCTACCTTAAACCCTCGAATTTCGACATTTCCTTAACCCAAAACCGGTCCCAAACCTTTCTAGCACACGTTTCGAACATCAAAGCATCAATTAAACGAAGTTAAACATCGGTTACAAACCCCAATCGAATGGGTAACCGATGCCTTTAATCCTCTAGCCGTTTGAGCCTAAAACAACAATAACAACTCAATAATTCAATCTGATCAAACTTCTATCTATCTCTAATCTAACTCAACCCTCAATTTCACCTAAATCAACTCAATCATTGAATTTCATCATCATTCGACGTCGCGACCCATACTACACTTGAACACCATCATCTGGGTGTCTTAGACCGAAATTGATAGAGGGCTTAGAGTCGTGAACATTCTAAGAAGCTCCACGCGAAGTTAATTGGATTTTATTCATCATTTGAGAAACAATCAGATTCCACGTTGGTCGCGACTCATTCATCGTGGTGTTCGACTTCGAGTCATCTTTATTCGGGTAATTAAAAACATCTTTAGGGTCGTTTAAACATGGGGAATAAAAGCCCCATGATCTTCAGTGTTAACAACAATGATTTGGTTGTCAATTTTGGTTCAAACAAATTTAGTGTTCATGGGTTTGGGGGAAGTTCATAGGGGTTGTGTTCTTTAGATTTGAAAACCGGGTGCTACCGCGGCTGTATGCCTTGGTTCACCGGTTAAGGTCTTTCCGCGTCAAAATGGAGGTCTCGGGTTCGAAACCCGGCCACCCCCATATTCTTTTAAAATGGCTTTTTCAGCCTTAATTCAATTTTAGAAAAATCCTAGTAAATAAAAAAAATGTTTATAACCTTTAAATATTTTAAAGGCATCAAATAAATTTCGGTAATATTTCTAAAAATTTTAAATAACTAAAAACCTTTGTAATAAAACATTTTAAAGATTATTCATGGATTATTTATATGGATTTTTTAAAAACATAATAATAAAATATTAGAGACCCGAACTTTCCCTTTAATCATTTAGCGTTTAAATCACGTTATTTTAAATGGAGATTTCTTGAAACATTATAAATTAATATATTTAAATGATTTTTCTCTTAAAATAATAACTATTTATATAATTATGGACTTGAAACAATAGATCTTTACAATATTATTGGGCATTATATTAATTAAAGTTTTATCATGATAATTGTAGAAATTATGTATCTTATAATTTCACAAATTATTTACAAATATTAATCTTATAAAATGTATTAACTAAAGGTTTAGATTAATAATTGGTTATTAATCAAAATGTTATTTCAACTAATTTTAAAGCTTTATTTATATTGAAATTTATCAATATATATACTCAAATTCATTTCTAGAATACTTAAATATACATATATAGTTCTTTTAATTGAATCAAAACATAAATAATTACTTTATAAACTTGTTACTTATTAAAAACCCCCGTAATTCTATCAAACCTCTAATCCTTGTTAGTGCGTTAACCTTATTATTAACCTTAAACTTGTAATACATATGTTAGGTGCCTTGTGATGGATACTTTGGATTATCTTTTGACTTTTTATATCATCTAGTAAAGCATATATCCATGTGAGTATTTCCATACCCTTTTTTTGCTTATTTTCACACTTTGGGGTGAAACATGTTAACTTATTATCATTGCACTTGTAAACTCATTTGAGACTTGTAAACTTTATGGCAATTCATCATGTAGAGTTGTGGTTAGTTGAACTTTTGTGGTTACCATGTTATGGCGTTATATGTACAATCATTAACTATTGCTAGCCCAGCGAAGTCATAGATCTATGGGTAAGACAAGCCTGCTTGGTTGATCCAAGTACACTTAGCTGATCGTATATACTTTTAACGTTTGAGACTTGTAAAACTTTTGTCGAGGTTTGATTGTTGCATTTTTCATAACATTCCTAATCACTTTATTCACTAACTTATGACTTGAATTGCCATCTTTTATATACTTATGTATTGAAAACTATGGAATGCTCACCAACATTTTTATGTTGACTCTTTTATTTTTTTAACATGTTTCAGGAATACCTCAAGTATGTGTTCTACTCTTTGAAGCTCATCACATCTAGGATTGGACCTAGAGATAAAATGGTTGATCATGTTATTTGTAGTGGTTGTACATAATGTATCATTTGTTGAAACTTTTGCTTGTAATGTTACAATTGAATCTTATGTTTAATATATTTGGATTTAATAAATAGCGTTATGTGGCTGTGAACAATCGTAACCCTCACATCTCGACGTTTCCGCCGTCAAGGTTGGGGTGTGACAGATTGGTATCAGAGCCCATAACTATAGGGATTTACGTTATTAGAAATGGTGACCTAGACTATAGTTGCATGAACCTCATAGAAAGATCCTTATACCTTTGTGCTTACATGTTGTTTGCATGCTACGTAATGCTATGCCTTTTGTGCAACTTGATGCCTTAGCATAGGATTACCTTATGAATGCTTAAACTTAGTTACTTGTCTCCCTAAACTTAACTTTAACTCTTTGATTCTCCCCGACAAATGAACTTCCTAAACTTATTCTCAACGACATGTGGAATCTACACTTATCGTCGTGGGTTCAATTCCTTAGACTCTATGTCTAATCTATGTAAATCTCATCAAGGTTTTGATTTCATAACCAAAGAAATTGTGTGACACATAGACACCTGTATTCTGGATTTCCTGGCAAAAGGCCTTCGGGCTAAGGCAAGCGTATCGTATAAATCTCATTGTGAGACCAGTTATGTTTACCTGGTGATTTCTGGGATGAGTGATAAACTATGGTCAACATACACAAGTCTCTATGGAAAATGGGTCAATTTACCTTGACGTGTCAACGATTCAAAATGGTAATGCGTTACCAAATGGAACCATCCTCTTTGTATCTTAAAAATCCTTGATTTTCTTGAACTGGTTTATCACCAAAGTTTCAATATCTTCTCATTTTTAACATATATAATGTTCCTGTAAATATTGAACCCATTCTACATTTCAACTTCTACATTTAAACATCGCTACACAATGGGCGTTTCATGTATCTATTTCTATACCTTGACCAACACGTGCATGACTATTAACATATCCAAAGATATTGGGAATCTAAACCGAATGGCTCCTCAAAAATTTAAACCGTTACTTATGGTTCTCAAGTCTTCTTAAGGATGTGTCCCATAACTAAGAACATGAAATGCTGTAGGTGGAATTCCTACATCTCGGGATACTTTATCTAGGCAAAGTGTAAATGGTGATTTGACTCAATCATTGAATCCATTTACGTGACTTGAAACCCTTGAAATGAGTGACTGCTTATAGGTACGCGTGTCTTTAATAAGGTTATGGCTGATCTCATATCTTGAAAATTCCATGTATTCCCTTCGATTGTGAATCGAATGTTCACATCTCATTATGATGTCGAATCATTCTTGTCTTTGATTTTGCCTTCCTGATTTAAATTATTCAAGATTTGAACACCATCATAACAAATTCTGCTATCTCGAACTTTGATCTTCAACTTGCAAGCATGATTTTTCCTTTTTTTACGTTGATGTAACTTGAAATTTTTCCGAATTTCTAATTGATATTATTTTCCTTTCGTCGTTAAGTCAAACTCCGTACCGTCTGCACCGTGAGAGATGCAAGTGTTTGCAAGCCAACCTATGACTAAGAACACTTGTATCTCCTAAATGATTCTAACTCATCAAAATAGGGGTGATTCCCTTACTTTGATGATTCTCTATTCGTTTCGGTAAATGGTTTCCAATTGTGATTTATAGAATTTCATCCTCTGGATCGGGGTGATTTCCTTATCCCGAGGATTGACTTCAACTATTTTCTTTGGAATGGCATTTCACAAATGACATGATCTCACCAAAATAGGACTGAAACCCGTACTTTGGTGACAAATGTCAATCTTCGATTGTTTTCTTGCTATTATGAAATTCAATCATCAAAATAGGCGTGAATTCCATACCTTGATGATAATATCTTCTTTATGAATTGTATTTGTTCAAATGAGACGACTTCATCAAAGTAGGAGTGAATTCTGGATTTGATGAAGAAGTTCATCTTGTTATATTTTGTTTTTGGTAAAACTTCACCATTAAGATAGGAGTGATGTCCCTTACCTTGATGGTGAGTTACCTCGTTTTATTTCTGTGGATCCTCAACAATGAGTTGGGATCGAGCTTTTTGATTGGTAAGTTAGAGGTCATACCTTAAGAAGAGACCATCAAGTTAGGAGTTAAAACCACACCTTGATGACTATTCTCATTTCTTGATTTTCAACTTACCAAGTTCGTAATCAAGTGACGAGAAACATGTACTAACTTGCAGGGTGAAACAATGTTAGTGTTTGGACCTATCAAACCAAAGCATGATTTCTGAACTTGAAAGGAGACCCGATCACTCTAGGGTGATTTTGATTCTGAACTTGGAGCATTTGAATTCTTAAATCGATTTCTTTCCCTTTATCTTCATGTTTTGACTCGATCTAGCTACATCGAACCATTTATTTCTTACTTATCAACTTTCATTTTGAGTTATCATCAACACATGATTGTGTGATGGTAGCCTTCTTAAACAATCTGCTAAGTAAAGGCATTATCAACTTGTGTTCATGTCTTTCTAACTTTCTCAGATGTGCTAATGGGTTTGATGAACTGCGTATGCAAACTGTACTTGGAAATTTGCTACCTTGAAAAACATGGTTACAAATGCATTTCTTATTGCTTGCGTCACTTCTTGAATCGATTTTGAATCCTTAACCTTGGAAATCTTTAAAACTCTTGATTTCGATCTACGAGACTCATTATTGTGACGCGGATATAGAGAATCATAAATTCTCGTAAATTGTAGTCATGGGTTTGGCATAAAAGAAAAGACATAACTTGGTATATGTCCAAGTGTCTCACCTCCATATATGACAAAGCCTAATCCCCGTGTTCTTGAGAATCTCCGTTAAACTTTTCTTTCACCAAAATGCAGAAGTCATAATGACAATTGGTGCGTTATAGACCGATTGGCTAATTGCATATTAACTCATGTGGAATGACGGGTCGAGAAATTGACTTGTATTTATCTCAAATAGTCGTATACCGTGGTATGTCGGTAAATATCAATCGATAATTTTAATGATCGATTCATTTTCCTGCTATTAGCAATGTTTCTAGTCATCGTTGTGAACTCATTCCAAAATCTTCGCATATCGTATTACTCTTAGACCGATGGTTGGTCAAGGGAGAAATACATATTCACAAGATATGCGTTAAAGATCGTTTCGTTATATATAGTGACACTTGGGATTCTTAAATCCCGACGGTTAGCCTTTCTTATCATTGTTGGTCTTCTATTGATTTCAAGATATCACTTTACTACGAAATTACATTTTAAAAGTTGTGGCTTGTAAATCTAATATACTACGGTAAATTGTCATCGTCTTCTAACGTTTCGTCTGCCAAATTTCAAAAAGTCTAGCATTTCGCTGGAAGAGTACGAATTGGCATGCATGATAACAAGAATCTCGTAAGATTTCATAAAGTGAAACATCTCATCCGAAATCAAACGTCTATCACTGTCCGTTAGTACACTTATCTTTCATCTTAAGTCTCCTGTTCGTTTAAGTTTCATTCTTAATTTTGGGACGAAATTCTTAAAAGTTGGGGAGACTGTAACATCTTGTATTTTTGGTTAACTAATAGTTAACCTCGTTTATTCTTGTAAGGACTATTAATGCTTTTCATGAAACTTGTGGGCTATTTGTGCTTATCTATTAGTTAGTCTTTAATTCTTTAATGTAAAAAGATTATAGTTTATCTATTAAATTGATCATGATAATAATAATAATAGTAATTAATAACTAATAATAATAATAATAAAAATTTTAATAATAATAACAATATTAATAATAATAACAACAAAAAATTATAACAATAATAATAATTTGCAAAGAATTACTAAACTTAAAAATGTTAAGACTTAAAATTTATAAGGTTAGGGGTTTGTTTTGTCATTTTAGAAACCTTAAAAAAAATTTGCAAATAAAATATCAACTTTTAAACCTCAGGGACCATTTATGTAAATTTACAAAACTCAAACCCCCTCCGCTTTCTTTAACCCGTTTTTCCGGTGGTAAGTCCGGCCACCGGCGGCCGACTCTCCGGCCACCTTAAACCCTCGAATTTCGACATTTCCTTAACCCAAAACCGGTCCCAAACCTTTCTAGCACACGTTTCGAACATGAAAGCATCAATTAAACGAAGTTAAACATCGGTTACAAACCCCAATCGAATGGGTAACCGATGCCTTTAATCCTCTAGCCGTTTGAGCCTAAAACAACAATAACAACTCAATTAATTCAATCTGATCAAACTTCTATCTTTCTCTAATCTAACTCAACCCTCAATTTCACCTAAATCAACTCAATCATTGAATTTCATCATCATTCGACGTCGCGACCCATACTACACTTGAACACCATCATCTGGGTGTCTTAGACCGAAATTGATAGACGGCTTAGAGTCGTGAACATTCTCAGAAGCTCCACGCGAAGTTAATTGGATTTTATTCATCATTTGAGCAACAATCAAATTCCACGTTGGTCGCGACTCATTCATCGTGGTGTTCGACTTCGAGTCATCTTTATTCGGGTAATTAAAAGCATCTTTAGGGTCGTTTAAACATGGGGAATAAAAGCCCCATGATCTTCAGTGTTAACAACAATGATTTGGTTGTCAATTTTGGTTCAAACAAATTTAGGGTTCATGGGTTTGGGGGAAGTTCATAGGGGTTGTGTTCTTTAGATTTGAAAACCGGGTGATACCGCGGCTGTATGCCTTGGTTCACCGGTTAAGGTCTTTCCGCGTCAAAATGGAGGTCTCGGGTTCGAAACCCGGCCACCCCCATATTCTTTTAAAATGGCTTTTTCAGCCTTAATTCAATTTTAGAAAAATCCTAGTAAATAAAAAAAATGTTTATAACCTTTAAATATTTTAAGGCATCAAATAAATTTCGGTAATATTTCTAAAAATTTTAAATAACTAAAAACCTTTGTAATAAAACATTTTAAAGATTATTCATGGATTATTATATGGATTTTTTAAAAAGATAATAATAAAATATTAGAGACCCGAACTTTCCCTTTAATCATTTAGCGTTTAAATCACGTTATTTTAAATGGAGATTTCTTGAAACATTATAAATTAATATATTTAAATGATTTTTCTCTTAAAATAATAACTATTTATATAATTATGGACTTGAAACAATAGATCTTTATAATATTATTGGGCATTATATTAATTAAAGTTTTATCATGATAATTGTAGAAATTATGTATCTTATAATTTCACAAATTATTTACAAATATTAATCTTATAAAATGTATCAACTAAGGTCTAGATTAATAATTGGTTATTAATCAAAATGTTATTTCAACTAATTTTAAAGCTTTATTTATATTGAAATTTATCAATATATATACTCAAATTCATTTCTAGAATACTTAAATATACATATATAGTTCTTTTAATTGAATCAGAACATAAATAATTATTTTATAAACTTGTTACTTATTAAAAACCCCCGTAATTCTATCAAACCTCTAATCCTTGTTAGTGTGTTAACCTTATTATTAACCTTAAACTTGTAATACATATGTTAGGTGCCTTGTGATGGATACTTTGGATTATCTTTTGACTTTTTATTTCATCTAGTAAAGCATATATCCATGTGAGTATTTCCATAGCCCTTTTTGCTTATTTTCACACTTTGGGGTGAAACATGTTAACTTATTATCATTGCACTTGTAAACTCATTTGAGACTTGTAAACTTTATGGCAATTCATCATGTAGAGTTGTGGTTAGTTGAACTTTTGTGGTTACCATGTTATGGCGTTATATGTACAATCATTAACTATTGCTAGCCCAGCGAAGTCATAGATCTATGGGTAAGACAAGCCTGCTTGGTTGATCCAAGTACACTTAGCTGATCGTATATACTTTTAACGTTTGAGACTTGTAAAACTTTTGTCGAGGTTTGATTGTTGCATTGTTCATAACATCCCTAATCACTTTATTCACTAACTTATGACTTGAATTGCCATCTTTTATATACTTATGTATTGAAAACTATGGAATGCTCACCAACATTTTTATGTTGACTCTTTTATTTTTTTAACATGTTTCAGGAATACCTCAAGTATGTGTTCTACTCTTTGAAGCTTATCACATCTAGGATTGGACCTAGAGATAAAATGGTTGATCATGTTATTTGTAGTGGTTGTACATAATGTATCATTTGTTGAAACTTTTGCTTGTAATGTTACAATTGAATCTTATGTTTAATATATTTGGATTTAATAAATAGCGTTATGTGGCTGTGAACAATCGTAACCCTCACATCTCGACGTTTCCGCCGTCAAGGTTGGGGTGTGACACCTGTCATGTGCCTGGAATAGCCACTGTCTATGATCCAGACATTTTTGTCTATCTGCAGCTGTCCCTGCATAAAGAGAAAGATTAGTTACATTTGGAAACCCAAGCCTTGCTTGTCTTGGGCTCATTTACAGAAGGTAATTCAACAGTAATAGATCCTATGGTTGTTCTAAAAGGATCTTGAGCTGTTGTTGATGGAGAATTCTCAGTCATTTGGTCTTTCTTAGATATCCACACCACCTTTGGAGTCTTGGACTTGACCTTCAAAGCTTCAGAAGATTCCCTTCTTCTTAGACTTAGAGCTTCCGAAGGAAACAGGTTTTCCTTCCAAAGCTTGAATCTTCTTAGAACTCTTTGAAGCCTCTGTTGTGGTCATATGGATAGTACCTTTAGGATTGAAGGGACAATCCTTGGCAATGTGAGTGGTACTTTCACACATGACATAATTCATCTTCTTCTTCATAAAAGCCTTTTCCTTGGAATAGGACTGTCTATGGTCACATCCCTTCTCCACCTTCATCTTTGCAGATGCTGAGACAGTCCTCTTAGGCTGAGGACTGTGCTTGGAGTTTGATGGTCCAGGTTGTGCAGCAGTGGTACACAGCAGATCAGTCTTCTTCTTGCTACTGAGATGAGTTGAACAAGAACCAGGACTCTTAGTAGAAGAGTTTTGATTGATGTCATCAGTCCCTACCACTTAAACCCTGCATAGATAAAAAATTGTTTCTGCTTATAGTCAAAAGTAGCCTTGATCTCTTGAGCCTTCCTTGCCTTTCTTTTTCTCTTTCTGATCAAGTTCTTTCTCATGGACTTGGTCATCACAGTCTTCTTTTTCTCCTCAGAAGGATAGTGGCCCTTCTTGGAATCCTCCTCTTCACTCTTCTCAGAGGGATTCTTCACTATCTCTTCTTTATCATCTTCACTCATAGGATCTATGAGAGGAAGCTCATCTTCACAAGTTCCACACCTAGGAGATATTACTAACAAGATTGTGTGTGGAGGAACTATCTCATTGGATCCCAATCCCTGCCTATTTTGATAGCATACTTTGTTATGCAGGGATGAGGATATCATGTTCTTGAAGGTCTCTTCTTCAAGAACACTCTTTTCTGCCCTGGCTTTGCTGATCACAAGTTCAGCCTGACACTCAGTTAACTTGGTTATGAGATCTTTGATTTGAGTCCTAAAATCTGTGTGTTCATGTTTTAGAACTGAAATGGTTTTCTCTAAGTCCTCTATCTTCAGTTTATAATCATTTTCAGACTTTCTAAAATCAGATTTTAAAATGTTTAAGGACTCAAGGTCAGATCTCAGTTCCAAGTTGTAGGACCTGTATTAGTTAACTTTAGCAATGCATTCAGGAGTACAAAGATGTTCCAATACCTTGGCTTCATCATGATCTGCAATTAATGCTTGGTTTGGAGAAGCATCTTCCACCTGAAAGCTCTAGTCAAAGCCTCCTTCTTCAATAGCAACAACAGCTTGTTGCTTTGACTTCTCATTTTGGAGAGCTTTGTCAGTGTAGTTTGGTCTGGATTGTGTTTGGCCACCATTTGTTCTAGGTTCCTTGCACTCTCTGGCAAAGTGGCCCATCAAGTTACAGTTGTAACACTTGACTTTGCCTTTTTCCAGTCCAAACTTTCCACTGATTGCATTGCTTGGAAACTTCCTTCCAGTCCTCTTGTAGAACTTCTTGGCTCTGTGAGTGAGAAGAGCCATCTGCTTGACTATTTCCATGTATTCCAAATCATCTAGATGGATGCAGTCCAGGTCTTCAAGAGTGAAAAAAGAGTTTCCACAGCTTTCATCAGAAGACACAAAAGCTTGAGAAGAGCTTGTCTCTCGGAATGGGCTTCCTTGAGTGTAGTTCTCCCTTGGTGTCTCTAGGAAGGTGATGAAAGGACCCTTTGGTGAATTGTCAGGGTAGCATAAGAGATGATGTTTGGGTTCTATGCTATCCCTTTCAACCACATGTAGGACTGAACCCATTTGATTGTTGGAGTTGCCAGATGAACCTTGCATGTTCATCTCCATCTGATAGCCACTGAGAATCCCATATAACTCTGTCAGAGTAAGAGTTTTGAGATTTCCAGTTCTCTTGATCACCACACAATAGTGTGTCCATTGCCTAGGAAGAGAGGACATGAACTTCCTTACAATGTCTCTGTTTTCAATAGAAACTCCTCCATCCACTAGGGTATCCACTATCTCAACATATCTGAAATACTGCTGAGTCATGGTTTCACATGTTTTGAAGGTGAAGTTTTCAAACTGCTTCTTTAGGAGATCCTTCTTGTTCTCCTTGGCTCTAGAGGAACCCTCATACATCAGTTTCAGTGCATCCCACAACTGCTTGGCTATTTTGCACTTCTTGAAACCTCTGTACACAGGGTTTGGAAGGGCAGTTTGAAGGGCTGTTATGGCTTTTCTGTCTATATCTACTCTCTTCCTATCTTCATCAGAGTAGTTAGCCACATATTTGGAAATCATACCATCACCAGTAGCAGAAGGGGTGCTGGGTATGAAAGGTCCATTCTCAATAGACTCCCACATTCTTGAATCAAGAGACCTAATGAAACCTTCCATTCTTAAACACCAGGTGTCAAACTCATCAAGAGTGACCAGTGGGACTTGTTCATGGTTCCAGTTTCCATATCAGTTTTGGAAATGGCTGCCATTTGAAAAGTTTAGTATTTGTGTATGTGAGTGATCTTAAGATGGTGAGATCTTATATCAAGAGCCTGAAAAGCTCTGATACCAAATGCAGGATCGTTGAAGGGTGTAAGTTACAACACAACAACACAAAGAGGAGATTAACTAAACTTTGATCAAATAGTAAACTGTATTAACCAAGTTGAGATACTAAGAACATAAGTAATGCAAGAGACAGAACACAAAGAACACAAGTGTATGGTTTTCAAGAATGCAGTATATTGATTTCTCTATGTTCTATTACAAGTGTTACAAAATCGTAAATAAAAGATATAAGAACATGAGATACTTATACTACATCCTACAGCCGCTATACTTTGAAAGCCAGCTGGATACAATTGACTAGACACAAACAAAATCAATTGTAGAGTCAAAAGGCAGATTGCCTTTTGACTTATGACTATGACATGCCATAGCTCACATCCTTATCAATTACAAAAAGGATAAAGTACATAAAGTAGAAAGTTACAGACTCAAGACCTCAATGTACAGTTACCAAAAGCATAGACCTTTTCACTAACTCATGTAAGTTGGTGACTATCAGAGATGCAGCGGAAAGGTGTCCAGCTTTAAGGAACATACATCAGATAAAGCATGTCACTAAAAGTCTTCGGAAGAAATCTATCTTCATGAACTTGAAGCTTCGGAAGACTATGTCTCTGAGGCTTCAGAAGACTTCATGTTTGGCTTCGGAAGATATTGGTCTTGGCTTCGGAAGATATTGGTCTTGGCTTCGGAAGATCTCACACTTAGAGTATTTTTTGTTTCATGTGTGAAACTTCCTAAGCTTCTTCTTTAATGCACTTGTGCAGCATGCATGATAGACTTAAGATGTTTAGGTTGCATCAGCCTCTTTATTAATCTCTACAAACTCCCCTAGGTTGATGCTACCAAAACACCTACAAGACCTCAAATATCAACAGTCCTCATTAGGATGATCATCAATCCTTTCTTCATAAGGTGATCAGGATTCTTCAAACTGTCAAAGTGTCTTCTCATATCAACGAGGACATGTAGAGGCAACTGAATCATATCTTTCCATATATAAGTTTCTTCAATGCCTTGATCTCTAATGACATGCCATCTTTCTGGATTTGTGGTGTATGTCTAAGACAAGATGGGTCTTCTTGATGCTAGAGGAGCTGTTTGAATTGGAGTTGATGTAGCATCCTCTGGCTGCACAATCTCAAGATGTTCTGACTCATCTTGGGATTTTGAAGAGGGTGCAGTCTTCTTATTCTTTGGCTTTGGTTAGAAGCCATCCTCTTCTTTCTCTTACCAGATTTTAACTGAGAAGACTGGCTTGCAGCACCAGTTGTAATGCGCCTAAACAGTTGTAAAGCACCTCAACAGTTTTCAAACCTCTAAACAGTTCTAATACGCGTCAACAGAGATGATACTTCTGAACTTGTACTCTTCAATAGTAGTCAAACGTCTCTTCAACAGTAGTCAAACGTCTGAACTGAAACCGTCCAAACAGTGTTAATGCGACTATACAGTAGTCAAACACCTAACACTTAGACAATTTTTCAGCAAACTTCAACCCTAATGCGCCATATTCATCATGTTCATATGAATGTAACTAACTAAAATCTTCTGAATTTCTTCAAAAGTTGATGAATTGGATTGAAACTTTCCAATTAGACGTGTTTTATACCGATAATCATTCTTCTAACATCAATTTCTTTCAATATCAACCACAAATCAATCAATTTTGTGATTTTGGTTCAAAAAATAGTGAGCTTTTCGAACACAAATTCCACAAATTATCTTGAATTTGATGAATTTAACTGCTAATTGTGATTTAAAACATGTTTCTGATAATGAAACACATCTGAAATCCACAAAATTTCAATTGAAATGTCTAACAATCACAGATTCAGTGAATTTTTAAGTTTGACAGTTCGACAGAACACAAAGATCACTCTACCAATAGCTCTGATACCATTTGTTAGGATTAAATGTATCAATCTTTGATGATCTATGAACATAATTCAAAGAAATACAAACATAGTAATCCAATCAAGCAAGATATCAACAAAATTCACAATTTCATTAATATCAGGCAAAGACAATTACAAATTGAGTAAGCAGTTTTCGTCTCTCTTGCTAAGTGCAACAATCTAAGCTATTTATAATGAAACAAAAGGAACTAACAAAATTACAAAACTAGTACCTATACTATTACAAATAGTAAAAAGACACATAAAGTCAACATGTTAATCTTTCTAGAGAACTAACAAAAACATCATAAAACTATGAATTCTTACCTTGAATTCGACTTTCCTTCTTGTTCCTCTTCAAACCCGAGAGTTTTCTACTCCTGCTCTTCTTTCTCTCACTAAAAATCCGAATGAAAGGTGTGGTGTGACCATTTAGGCGGCCATACCACCTTTATTCCCCAACTTTCAAAGATTTTGTCCATTTGACACTTATAACCCTTAGCTTGGGTTAAATTGTTGTTTTTTCTTTTCCTTCACTTTATTCTTTCTTTCTTAACATTAAAAGAATAACTTGGTGTTGCATGTCAATATTTATTTGTTTGATCATATCAGCAAATAAATATTTATTGGTGATTGTTTAGCTTGTTATTGGATATGACCCGACTTGGATCATAACATACTAACCACATCAATCTTGTATGTGTCTTGGGCATATAAGATTCAACAATCTCCCACTTGCACAAGATTCATAGAAGATTGATGCAAGTAGTAAATATCGCCTAACAACGGTTTATTACCTTTAATACGTATGACTAAGAACCATTCAATAACATCTTCCCCTTTAAGTACCTTACTTGAATTGTTTTAGGTGAATTAATCATCTATCCTTTTGTCACAGATGTCATGTTAATTCTGGATACACAAACTGATCAATATCCTTTGATTCAACTTTAGCAGGCCTTAGACATGTTACTCTCAACGAATAAGATGGAGAAATCCCATCTTAAATACATACGTCTCTCACAATCACCTCGTATTATACCTGAAAGAAGCCTTATGTACTGCCATGTTTCAGAATAGTGAAGAACTAAGTCAAAGTATAACATTTGGTGAATATCAAGACTCAATATATATCTTAGGTCAGAGGATAACAAATGATATTCGCCTTTACTCAAATTACTAAAGATCAACAAAGAAGATTCCATGTAGTATTATTTGAGATGTGGGTCAGTCAAATATTGTATCCCACAAATATCTATGAACCTTGGCAGCAACCCTTTGCTCTATATTCATCCATACGAATATCCACCAATCCAAGTTCATAATAGTCTTACCCTCATACTTTTTTCCACAAGAATGAATAACTACAGACATTTTGATTAAATAATTTACTCATGGATTTTAAACATGAAAACTAGGAACATTAGTTGAAACATTATAACCAAATAATTTATTCAAGTAATAAAAGGTTCTAATATCCAAATACAAAATTATAAATCAAATCTAGTCACTAGAATATCGAATTCCCATGGCATAAGTATAACCTTCATGCTTTGCATTTTCATGGAGCTTCGTGAGTGGATCCGCAATGTTTTGATCCGTGTGAACTTTACGAATACATAACTTTCCTTTTTCAACTTTATCCCTTATGTATTTAAATCTCCGCTCAATGTGCCTAGTCTTTTGATGTGCACATCCTTGATTTGAGCAATCACACCCTCGTTATCACAAAGAATTTCTAGGGGTCCTGTATGGAAAGGACCACTCCTAGATTGGCAATGAAGTTCTTCAACCATGCAGCTTCTTGAGTGGCTAATAAAGCAGCGATGTATTCTGACTCTGTAGTTGATAATGCCACCACATCTTGCTTAGAGCTCTTCCAAGAGACTGCTCCTCCATTCAAGACGAAAATGTATCCCGATTGTGATCGTGAATAATCCCAATTAGTTTGGAAACTCGCATCCATGTAACCTTTTACCACGAGTTCCTCCTCACCAGATCCATAGATTAGGAACATATCTTTAGTCCTCCTTAGGTACTTAAATATGTTCTTAATAGCCATCCAATGACTATTTCCAGGATTTTGCTAGTATCGGCTTGTCATGCTTAAAGCGCATGACACGTCCAACCTAGTGCATATCATTGCATACATGATCGATCCTATAGCAAATGCATACGAGATTCCCTTCATCTATCTTGCTCAACCTTTTAGCTTGGACATTGAGTCGTACTCAATATCATTCCTCTTTGAATAGGTACGGTACCTTTCTTAGAGTTTTCCATCTTGAACCTTTTCAACATCTTATCAATGTATGCATTATGATTTAAACCTATCAACCGCCTTGATCTATCCCTATAGACATTTATTCCCAAGATATAGGTGGCTTCACCAAGATCCTTAATGCAGAAACAGCTTCCAAGCTAGGTTTTTACACCTTTCAAGGTTGGAATGTCATTTCCAAATAGTAGGATGTCATTGACATACAATACTAGGAAAGTGATGGTGCTCCCACTAGCTTTCTTATACACACATGCTTCATCAGCATTTTTGATGAACCCAAATTTGATTACCTCTTCATCAAAACAGTGATTCCAACTTTTTGATGCTTGCTTCAATCCATAGATTGATTTCTTTAACTTGCATACTTTGTCAGGATGTTTTGGATTGACAAAACCTTCAAGCTGAACCATATAAACATCTTCCTCAAGATATCCATTTAGAAAAGCAGCTTTGACATCCATTTGCCAAATCTCATAATCATAATAAGCAGCAATGGCAAATTAATATCCTAACAGACTTTAGCATTGCAACCAGCAAGAAAGTCTCATTATAATCAACCTCTTGAGTTTGAGTGAAAGCTTTTGCTAGAAGTCTAGCTTTATAAGTATCCAAGTTCCATGCATATCGGTTTTCATCTTGAAAACCCACTTACTTCTAACTTCCTTGGAGTTAAGAGGTGGTACAACCAAGTCCCACACTTGGTTGTCATACATGGATTGCATTTCAATGTTCATGGTTTCAACCTATTTGTCATAATCCAAATTGGACATTGCATCATGGTATGTGTTTGGTTCATGGTATTCTACCACATAGAATCCATCTATGAAAAATACATATCTTTCAGGTGGATTACTAATTCTACCAGATCTGCGAACGTTTTATGTGTATTGGTCAACCATTTGATCATCCTCAACATCCTCATGTTGAGTGCTAGTGTCAACCAAACGTGTATCGGGTAGTGGTTCTTGATCCTCCTCAAGATCCACTGTTCATGTGCTAGCTCTTTCCATAAGGAACTAAGCTTCTAAGAACTTAGCCTTCTTGGCAACAAACTCCTTTTGTTCCAATGGATCATAGAAATAATATCCCATAGAATCTCTAGGATATCCAATAAAGATACACTTAGTGGAACAACTTTCTAACTTGTTTGAGGTGGGGGTCTTAACATAAGCCTCACATCCCCACACCTTTAACTATAATAGAGATGGAACCCTTCCATGCAATATTTCAAAAGGTGTCTTTTTCACTTTCTTGGTTGGGACCATATTCAAAATACGGGCCATAGAGAGCAAAGCGAAACCCCAAAATGATAGAGGCAATGAGCTTCTAGCCATCATAGATCGAACCATATCCAATAGAGTTCGATTTCTCCTCTCGGATACACCATTGTGTTATGGTGTTCGTGGTGGAGATAAATGTGAGACAATCCCACAACTTCTAAGATGATCTCTAAAAACATCACTTAGATATTGACTCCTCTATCAGTGCGGATAATTTTTATTGACTTGTTGAGTTGATTTTCTACTTCATTCCGGAAGGTTTTGAACATTTCGAAAGCTTCATCTTTGTGTCTTAACAAGTACACATACCCATATTGACTATAGTCATCCGTAAAGGTAATGAAGTATCTTTCATTGTACCTAGTCATTGGCTTAAAAGGACCACATACATCCGAATGTATGATACCTAATAATTCTTTTGCCCTTTCGGTTTTGCCACTAAAAGGTGCCTTAATCATTTTTCCTTGTAAAGAAGATTCACATAATCAAATGAATCATATTCACTTGCTTTTAAAAGACCATTATTTTGAAGTGTTTGTATGTGCTTCTTGTTTATATGACCAAGACGGCAATGCCAAAGATAGGTGTCACTCAAATCCAATTCGAGCTTCTTGGTGGTGGTTTGGTACAATGAGCTATCATATAATGTGTTTTCACAAACCAATTCATAAATACCATTAATAGGAATAGCTTTAAAATAAAATATGTCATTTAAAAAAATATGAATTTCATTTTCAATAAATGTCAAAACATAACCATTGTCTTAATTGGGCAACTAAAATAATGTTCTTAGTCAAACTAGGAGCATAAAAAACATAGTTCAATATTGCTTCCAAACCATTTGGAAGCTTCAAAATGTAGCCCTCTCAGTCTTCAACTTTAACTTTTGCCCTATTCCCCATGTAGAGGCTAACATCCCTTTTCTTCAAGTCCTACTTCTTTTGAACCCCTGCAATAAGTTACAGATATGAGTTCCACATCTGGTATACAATACCCATGTGTTAGATGATATTAAATTAAGATCAATATGAATCATGAAAATTATACCTGGGGTTTGCCCAGCATCCCTTTTAGGTTGTAACTCTTTGAGATGGACGGGACAATTTCTTGCACAATGTCCTATCTCCCCACACTTAAAGCATGCGTCATTCGAAGCAACCTTTTGCTTCTTCTCCATTGTTTTTGGTGGTGGCGCTTTTTCCACTCCCTTTCCCTTTCCTTTCCCTTAGCGTACCCTTTACCCTTGGCAACATTTGCCTTGGGTGCAGGGTGAGACCTCTTCTTGTTCCCACCTTCATTGATGGTGAGAACGGGAAAAACCCTTTTACCCGTGGTCGCTTTGGCTATTTTAAGCATAGAGTGAAGCTCACTTATGTTCTTGTCCCACCCATTCATGTATAATTTATAAATAAGTTGTCAAACCTTTTTGACAAAGTGTTGAGGATCAAATCCGTAGCCAACTCTTCGAGACGGGACAATTCAGCCTTTCGAGGCAGTCAATGTGGCTCTTCATCTTAAGTACATAAGATGAACCGTTTCGAAGCACTCTACCCTTGCTTGTTGTTGGAAGATTTCCTTCAACTGGGTAATCATGTCATACGCTCCATGATGTTCATACTCCTTTTGGAGATCCGGAGTCATACTTGCCAACATGAGGCAAGAAACTTTGACCGAGTCCTCAGTGTGTATTTCACCCAATTAATGTAGGTCTCCTTATCATTCTCATTAGGTTGATCAGGAATCAGATCGTCTAAATTATACGACCGTTTCTCTTGCTTGAGAACAATTCTCAAGTTTAGAAACCAATCTATAAAGTTATTATGGTTTAGACGCTCCTTTTGGAGAATGGTCCTTAGTGATAGTGAGTGAGCGGACGGGATATCATTATTTTCATTGTTGTTGGTGGCCATCTACAAAATTTAACAAAGTTCAATTTTAGTATTTTCGATATTATCGTATTTTAATTATTAATACCCTTTTATGTGTCTTACACAATTTTAAAATTCTATAATCCAACATTACATTTAACTAGTGGTTAGGTGACCTTTATCTCGTTATTTAAATAACAAGGTAGTCAATATTTTGATAACTGCAACCCTTTGCAACTTCTAGAGGCATGGGATCGACTTTAAAAATCATATGTATAGTCGGCATGTTTATCCCATCAACACCCTTTGTAAACCACTTTGTAGGTGATCCATTTAACATGGTTTGCAAATCAAGTCACTCTACTTTCAAAAACATGTGGGTTTTTCAACATAAGTGATTAGGTGACTTTATCCTACAAATATGGTATCCACACCTCAAATCACAAGTTCCCTAAAAAATAGTTAGGTGATCTGTATCCCATTAAGAGTCTTCGAGTGACTCAACTGTCGTGCAAAAGGACGGTGTTAAACTTGTTTATAAAAGAAATCTTATGTTTTCATAACTCTAGTTTAGAAAACTCTATGTACCTTGTATTTGCATGCTTTCAAACACATGGTATCCTATGGTTCTCTTTTTAATAAAACGCCTTTTATTAGAATAATTAATCCTTTTAATAACCTTTTATTAACCACTTAATGATAAAGAACCAAAATATTTCAGCTTGTTATGTTTGTTAATAAGTTTGTTATGCATATCCAAGTATCAAACAATCAAACATAAAACAAAAATTCAATCACAAGTGCATAACAATAGCCACTAAGTTGACAACACTGTTTGCCATCACAAGTTTTGTCATTAGGTCTTTCCTAAGGATAAACAATGACACATCAAAAGGTTTCCATAAACTCCCACTTGAATCCACATCCAAATGCATCAAGTGTCCATGCCTCTTTTGTGTCCTTTCTTTATGTCTTCCTTTGGGTCTTCCAGTTGTGCATCTTCTTTAACAAAATTATATCCTAATACAATTTATCTAATAAAAGAAATGCACCTAATCTATGTATTACATAATCAAAGAATAAATAAATTACAACCCAACGATACAAACACATAAAATTACATCCTTTGGAAGAATAAAACCAAACATGACAAACATCTGCAGATACATGTATCCCTAGTTTTTGAACTTAATGTAAATGTCTTTATTGTCTTACACATATGTAATTGATCGGGTACTTAATGAAATACAATGTGTGGTTGTGCTTATATGTTTATTATTTCATTGATTAATAGGTTAACGCTTATCGAACTAATTATATTGGTTTGTGGTTGTTTGAATAGATCAAAGTTAATTAATGATTGTGAAACATATTCAAACTTAATCATATGAAGTTCTCATGCGATTGGCCCATGCTAATGGACCATACGCATGAACAACTTCATACTAATGAACCAGTCATACGAATGAACTAGGAGACTGGATTAGTCGCATGATTGTAACATGAGATTGGCTCGATCGTGCGAATGGATCAACCGCATGACTCAATCGCATGACTAAACCATGCTAATGGTCCAATCGCACGATTGATAAACCCTAACCTATAAATACCACTTAATCGTGGAAAAACGAGACACTTTGAATATTTCGATACCTACACGTACCCTAGCCGTCTAGAGACTTCTAGCAACCTATTCCAACTTCATAAATCACAGTAGATCGATTGCTAATTGTTCTTAACATTTAGATTCAATCTTTAATTGATTCTACGTGCGTTCTCACTAATTGGATTGCCAATCAAATAGGATTCCGCACTATTTGATTCGGTATATGCGTAAATTTGTCAGTATTCGTCCAGCACACGATCCTAACAAGTGGTATCAGAGCTTTGGCTCTAGATTTACGTGTGATTCAATCGTTTTGATATAAATATTGTGTTTTTACCCTCAAAAACGCAATCTTTTGTGTCAAATCATGTTTTAGACGTCTCCTGATCATAAAGTTTAGTTTTTCCGGCATACGGCAATTAGGGTCAGTAAGAAATTCGTGTTTTGCGTCCAAACACCTTAAACCTACAAATTTTCAAAATCCAACAGGTTCAGTCGCACGATTGACTCAATCGCACGAGTGAGGTCATACGCATCCCTCGTACGCACGATTGGACTCATTTGTACTCTCATTCGTACTCTCATTCGTATGACTGAGCAATCTATTGGCATTGTTCAACCGCATTAGTTCATTCGCCCGACTGAGCCATCCGCATTAGTTCAGTCGCACGATTGTACCATCCGCATAGTTCAATCGCCTGAATAGCCAAATCGCACACCTTCATTGGCACTAATAAAACAGTTTGGTTTAAGTTAAAGTTTATAGCAATGGAGGACCAATACTCATCATTTACAGCAGGGAGAGACTCACATATTCAGAACTTACTGTTACTAGAGAATGAAGTGGGGAATCATATAAACCCCCAAAGCTAATCACGTTAGATGAATACCACAATGGAAGCAATGTTTCGAGATCTACTTAAATGGAGTAGATCCCAATCTGTGGGAATCTATAGAGACAGGGTACAGCATGCTAGTAGGAGCTGATGGTGTCAAACACACTAGGTGGCATGACTAATGAACAAAAGGTCAAATACAATGTTGAAAAGAAAGTCTATGCTTTGCTTACACAGTCAATTCTGAAGGATATTTTTCTATCAATTCTCGGAGTATACGCAAGCAAAGAAACTATGGGATGCATTGGAGAAAAGGTGATGGAAACGCATCATTGAAGGCCATAAAGGCTAAGGCTTTAAAGAGGGAGTTTGACAACTTCTCTCGATGGGAAAAGAAAGCCTGGATGATTTTATCGATAGGTTCTACCACTTGATGAGTGATATGCAAACTCATGGAGTTACAACGTCAATGGAGGACAATGTCTAACTTTGTAGATGGGTTGCCGGAGAAATGGGTTTCATTTGTCTCCAACCTCAGACAGAATGATATGTTAACGAAGTTAGATATCAATGACTTCATTCTAAATCTGAGAGAGGAAGAGCTGAGAATGAAGTATAGAGCACAAAAGTCTTCCTATGATCAAAACCAGCCCTGTATAACACGACTCCACAAGCCAAAACATCTGGAGCACCTTTTTAGACAGCTTTGTATCAAGCTCGTCTGGTCCTTCCAAGCCTCGACTTCAAGGTCAGAAACGTCAAGGTCGTCTGGTACCCGATACATTGTACCTGAAGCTAATGCAGCAAAACTGAAGATCGAGAATTTCAGTAATGTGAAAGTTGAGGTAGCTAAAGAACACATGGATCTCTTAGCTGTGGTAGTCCACTCCTATGATGGACTAATTGCTGGTAAAATGGAAATTGCCATCTGGCAGATGAGGACTATGAGCAGGTTGACGAGATAGAGCTGGAAAGGATGGACATAATGTGGGCCTTAGCGAGTGCTGTCCGGCGAGCTAAGAAGTTTGTCAAGAAAACCGGACAGAACATGGTTGCAACTAAGGACACTACCTTTGGTTTCAATAAGACCAAGGTGACTTGTTTCAACTACGGCGAGAAAGGGCACTTCAAACGGGAGTGTGTGAAGCCAAAGAAGACTGGAAACGGGAATCCTTTCACTTCTTTCAATCGTCAGGAAAAACCCACTAGCAGTCCTACTTCATCAAGCAAGGATCCTAAGCCTTGACTGCTCATGATGATGAAGGACATGATTGGAGCTTTCGGTTTGTCTCACCAGGAGAATCCAATATCGCTAGTGTGGAGGATCTAGATGATGATTCTGCTAGTGAAGGAGATATTGCAATCGAACTCGCGATGTCAAACCCAGAAGAGACTACCCCAGTGTCAATTACCTGCATGAAGATGGGAAAACTGCAACAACTTTAGAATCACCAGCAACAGAAATACCAGACTCTGCATTGATGGCTGAATCATCAAAACCCTCTCAGGTAAGTACTATGACCAACTTTTCAATAATCATGCTTGTTCTGATTGTAATAAATTTAAGGAAAGCATTCATTTAAAATTTTCTTGGTTATTAGATCATAATTATAACTTAGTAAAGGACTTGGAACTATGCACTGAAGCTAACAAAGTTCTAAAACAAAATGAGCATAGTTACAAAGAAAAGATAGACCTTTTGAACAAACAGCTTAGGGAAACAAAAGTAGTAGCCTTTAACCAAGCTAATGACATTAGGGCTATCTTAACTCTCTAGAGGACACTAAGAAACAAAAGGCAGTTTTAGAAGTAGAAGTTAATTCTTTAAAGCAAAAAATGCACAGTTGGATAAGTTCATCTCATATTGTCCAAAACTTAGTGAGAGAGAGAAACAACGGGGAGGGATTGGGTTATCAAGTTGTTCCACCACCACATGAGACCTTGATGAACACAAAATGTAAACCAATCAATAATAATCCAATCAAGGATCATGTGGTGTCTACTCCTCTTGTAAGTGATCCAGATTCCACATGTAAATCAAATGAATATGGTACTAAACAAAAGGAGGCCACTTCAAAGACAAAAGGTAAAATGCCTTGTGTTAATCTGGACAAAGAGTTTGAAAAGGTTAATATAAATTCTGGGTCAAATTCTGAACCCAAAAAGGCGAAACAGGTTAACCACCCACGTGTGTCAAGTCTAAGTCCAGGTAAACAAAAAGGAAAAGATGTTAAAATGTTAAAGCAATTATCTTTGTTAAACCAGACAAAACATATAAACAAGAAGAGACCAAACCCAAACATAATAAGGTCACACATGTGTCACATATATCTCCACAAAAATAGTAAATCATAAAGTCGAAAGCAGATCATGCTACAACTGTGGAGAGTATGGACACATTACGTCCAACTGTCCTTTTTATCAGACACCGAGGAGTAAAGTTGAACTTCCGGAACCAAACCTAGCTCTTTTAAGAGGAACTCAGTGACACCACCTAAAAGGGCTAGTGAATCTAAAGTTCAACCCATTAGCCAGTCGTCTGTTTATCACAAACAGGCCTTACACAAAGCTGGCTTATGGAAGGAAAAATCAACCTCATTGTCTGAAAATGAGAATAAGAAGACATCTGAGCTTCCCACACCCTCAAACGGTCAATGGGTTGAGTTTATGATGTGTGATGCCTCTGGGAAACCCAAGCCAGTGAAGGCTTGGGTCCCTAACATGAACTAATGTTTTCAACTGAATGTGCAGGGTGTTCGCTATAGTGTTGAAACCAACACGTGGATTATAGATAGCGGAGCATCCAGGCACATGACAGGGGAAAAGGCTCTCTTATCAAACATCAAACAGATAAAAGGAGGTCATGTTTCGTTTGTTGGAAACAAAGGTGGGTACATCACAGCTCAAGGGGAAGTAGGTAATGAGAAAGTGAAGATTGACAAGGTAAACTATGTTCAACAAATTCAAAATAACTTGCTTTCTGTTTCTCAAATTTGTGATAAAAGTTTTAAGGTAGTATTTGAAAACAAGAAGTGCTATGTCCAGAAAAAGGACTATGTGATCCTCGAGGATAAAGTCTTAATGTCTGCCTCAAGATATAAAGACTTTTATGACTTGGATCTATCAAAGGCCTCCATAACGGATCATGAAGTTCAATGCCTCTTGTCAAAAGCTACTGAGAAGGATTCCATCTCCTGACATAGGAGAATGGGACACATTAATCCACGGAAGATGAATCACTTGATTTAAATGATCTTGTTAGAGGAGTTAATGTTAAAAACTTCCAACTTCCTAATTTCTGTGTTGCATGCAAGAAGGACAAACAGACGAATAATTCTCATACGGAAAAAAAGTTCATTCCATCGAACTTCCTCTTAAACTTCTTCACATGGATCTGTTTGGTCCAGTTAGTACAAGAAGCATTGCAGGCGATTTGTACTGCTATGTGGTTACTGATGACTACTTAAGATTTTCTTGGGTAATGTTTCTGAAATCTAAATCAGAAACATTTGAGTCATTCAATGAATTAGTAACTACTTTGGAGTCCCTATACAAGTTGAAGGTATGACAAGTGCGCTCAGACAACGGAACCGAGTTCAAGAATCAATGGATGGAGGCTTACTGCAAGGAAAAGTGAATTGTACATTAGTTCACTTCTGCCTACACTCAGATGAACGACGTGTGAAAGGAAGAATCGTGCTTGAAGACAAAACAGACGATGCTAGTAGGACTCAAAACAAATGTCTATCCAATTCTGGAATGAAGCGGTTGCAAATGCATTTTATACGCTAAATCAAGTTCTGGTAGTTAAATGCCAGCAAAGACATGTTACGAGTTACTACAACGACGTAAACCTAATCTAGAGTATCTCGAGCCGTTTGGTGCTCCGTTCACCCTACTGAAGAAGACTCAAGAAGGAAAATTCAGCGAGAAGGCTGATGAAGGTATCTTTCTAGGATGGAAACATACCGAACAAGAGAGTTTACAACAACTTAATGGGTCAAGTAGAAGTGTGGTGTAACGTTGATGTTCAGAGATACAACACACCACCTGCTGGAAAAGGACCCGCCTTCTTTTCGACTATGATGGATTCTTCAAGTCCTTAACATACCACTCTCCAATTCTGAAGAAGAGTTAGCCACAAAGATGATGTATGATGTCTTGAACACACCTTCACTAGATTCAACATCATCCGGTTCACAAGGTCAGTCATCCAACAACTCAGGGGGGTACTTGAAGATAGTGACTCTTCCTCTGATGAAGAAGCTGTGGAGACTGATTAGAACAACCAGGAGGAACAGTTGTTACTACTGCAAGTCCATAAGAATCTAACATAGATGCCTTTGAGTCTTCGGAACCTCAGACTCCTACTACCTCAGATACTGAACCAAATGTTCATAATCTTGATTCCAAGGTAGTTGTTCCAACCACTCCTCGATCACGCCTAAATGCTATCATCCTTTGGATAATGTCATTGGGGATGTGAGATCAAGAGTTCAGACCAGAAATCAGTTGTACTCAGCTAATTATGCCTCGATGATGGAAAAGGGATACCTTCACGACGGTGCATATCATTCCTTTGTGTCTCAGTTGAGCCAAAGTATATTAGTGAAGCCCTGAATGATGAGGCATGGGTGAGTGCCATGCAAGAAGAACTTCTTCAGTTCAAGAAGGTAGGAGTATGGACTCTGGTGGATAGACCTAAAGGTGCTAAGGTCATTGGCACCAAATGGGTCTTGAAATGCAAGAAAGATGATCAAGGAGTGATCATCTAAAACAAGGCTCAACTTGTTGTTCAAGGATTTCAACAAGTCGAGGGCATAGAATACAATGAAGTGTTTGCACCTATGGCAAGAATGGAAGCAATCCGTATTTCCTTGCCTATGCATCATTACATGAAGATTAAAGTTTATCAACTTGATGTGAAGAGTGCATTCCTTCATGGTGAAATCGAGAGACAGTGTACGTCAGTCAACCCGAGGGATTTGAGGATCCATATCATCGGGACAGTGTTTACAAACTCGACAAGGCTTTATATGGCCTTCATCAAGTTCTAAGAGCCTGGTATGAGAAACTCTCCACTCACCTTGTGAAACACGGTTTTCGCAGAGGTGTCATTGACTGCACACTGTTCATTAAAGAAAAGGATAGTGATTTATTGTTGGTCCAAATTTTTGTAGATGACAAAATCTTCGGTTCAAAGAACGAAGAACCGTGTAAAGACCAAAATATGAGCAAAAGCACATGAAAAATGCAAAAGCAATCAAACTAATAACCGATGTTGTTGGTGAGATCTGTGCAAAAAGATTAAAATTGCTCAAACAAGAAGATAGGTATGTGCCTCTCTGCTGTGCGGTGGCACTGACCTGAGGATAAGCATAACCTATATATTCTACAATTCATTGTTGTTTGCCGCCTCTCTGCTATGCGGTGGCACTGACCTGAGGCTTGGCTTCTCTTTGAAAGTTCTAAGAATAGTTTCTTCTTGTAATCTACCCTGAGACCGCTCAAAAATCTCCTGAGGAATTTGATTACCATATAAGTGTGGGATCCACAAATGCTTGTTGAAAAATCAAACCTTAAACTATCACAATTGTGTCAAAGTTGTGTATGGATTTAAGAGGACTAGTATACTGACAATCACTGTGGCTACAATCCTTGAAAGTCCAAATCAATATGGGGATCTAAGAGTACTAGTATGATTTCCTAATCTTACTAACGACTCTAGATGAAAAACAAGAATCGAGCATCAAAAAGATTTAACATGTCCCAAATGATTTGACTTGCCTATATGATTCCAAATTGAATTGGTCCGTTTATGGTAAAAATGAATTGAAGCTGCCTTTTCAGGAAATGAATCCATTAGATTTATATCTTTAGATTTACACCTCACACAAAACCTCAAAACAAGTTTTAGTTTTGTATTTCAGTTTTAAGTCTTTTGTTTGTTTAAATTTCATCAATTCAGTTGTTAGATATCGGACTATGCCATGGAATTCAATAGGGGATTTAATCACCTAAAAGAGTCACGTCTGAGGTGACCACATGTATTTTTCAAATGTAAAATCAGTCACGTCTGAGGTGACAACTTGTTTAAAAGGATCACATCTAAGGTAATCAAAAGTTTTTCAAGTTAAAATGATCATGTGTGAGATGATCAAATGCTCATAATGTTTATTCAAAAGTTAAAAGGGATTAAGTGTGGAATGGTCATAAAGTCAAAATCAGGAGTATGATCCAATCGCACGACTGGACATGAGTATGGACCAACCGTACGAATGGACCATACTCATGCAATAAACAGCCGAATGGCACATGAGTATGAACCATTAACCGAATGGCACATCAGAATGAACCAGTCGACCGAATGGAGCTGTGCGAATGACTCAGTTGCCCGACTGAAATCAGTCGACCGACTAAATGTGATCGACTGAACCAATTGCACGACTGAGGTCCAATCGCCCGAATGAACAGAGCAAATGGGTCCAGTCGGCCGATTAAAACAGATTCAGTATAAATAGGGCCATAGTCGATCACATAACCTCATCACCCCCTAATCGCCCAAAAATCACACATAGTACCGTTACTACCGAAATTTTCCCTGACCGATTGTATCTCAAAATTTTGACATTCTGACGAATCCTACTTGTTATACAGGTACAATGCGGTGTTGTGTAAACGAAGGCTATTTGATTTGAGCCCTAATTTGGAATTCTTAGCCTTTACAAGACCTGGCACTAAAATTGGAGAAATAACCTAACTAAACTATGCAAAATGTTAAAATCAAGGTTATTAGGTTATTACTATAATGATTGCGAGTCTAAAGAACCATTACACGACTTCTAATTTCAAGATTTGGTTCAAATTCGAATTTCAGTTGACCGAACAATGGGTCATGCGACTGGACACCAGGATGAACTCCAATCGCGCGATTGAGCTGGTCGAATGGCTCAATCAGTCGAATGGATAATATGAATGAGCTCAGTCGGCCGACTTAACCAATCGTAGGCTCAGTCACCCGATTGAACTTAGTCGCCTGCTCAGTCACCCTACTAAACCCAGTCACATGCCAGGTCAAACGACTGAACACAGTCGCATGGTTCAATCGCATGATGAACCAGACTGAATTCAACCAAGTTAATTAGAATTGATTTTTGATATGTGGTGATCTAACGTCTATGTGTCTTGTATTACAGATCTATGGCTGACAAGTGGTCCATCAACCCCAAGCACAACATATGTGCTCATTTAGATGCCACTACTCGGAATGGCGCTGAGTTTGCGGGGATTATCGCATTCCGTATAAGAGATCCAGGATCTACAGGGCTATATCCACACATGCACTCCTTACAGGTCTATTCAGCAGGCTTTCTGGGAGGGGGCATTGGTTAACCATACACACGAGCCTTACAGCATCCGCAGTAGCATATTTGGTCAGGCGATCAAGGTCACAGCTGAGGATGTTTGACGTGTACTTTCCTTGGGTGACGATGCTGATCACCCTACTAGACTTCACCCGCTGACTGTGAGAGGGTGCTTCTTAAGGATGAAGTACGCTGGGGATATTAAATAGGTGTGCTCACAAGATCAACCTGTGTCCCCAGTACAAGTACTTAGCACATGTCATCCTGAAGTGCTTGGCTTCGAGAAGGGGTGGGTTTGATGATCTTTTAGACCAGATTCAAAATGCCTACGTGGCACTGGTTCTAAACCACCCTTTCAACTTCTCGAGCATGATATTCTCTTATGTTATAGAGAATCTAAAAGCTAAGGGTAAAGAGGGTTTCTACATGTACCCTAGGTTTCTCCAAATGATCATTGATGAGAAGCTACCCTCTCTACCTAAGGAGAGCCAAGATACGGTGTCGTTGGAGATAATGGATGACATGACACTAGGCTGCATGAAGGTCTACGGGGGAAAGCAGGTCAAACCCCCGGTGAAGAGACTCTTCGGGCATCTAACCTCGGTTGATTACGTGGCGCCAGGTTGGCGAAGATGGCACCACATAGACAGTGATTCTGATATTGAGCAGCTGGTGCTCCCGGAAGATGATTTGACGACGATGACAGTGGTAATGATGGAGATGCAGGGCCCACTCAATCGAGGGCCCCCACTGCTAATATAGCCTCTCCAACATCCACCCAAGGAGGAACAGAGGCAGCAGGGTTTCATCAAGACTGCTGCTTAATGAGGAGGAGGAGACAGAAAGGAGCCCTTGACTAGTACTGTGGGGAGAAGGGTGGTTGCCACCGCCGAGGTATTCGAGAGGTTGGAGGACGCCCTAGCGAGTCTAGGGAGACTGCTACTGATCGTAGTTATACTCCCGATCAGCCCAGCAGCATCCCAGGGGGAGCATCCACCTCGAAGGACTCAAGAATAAACGGATGGCTCAGCCCCACGAGATGAAAGAGAAGAGGAGGAGGATGACATTTATCACCACCACCACTACTACCACCACTTCCACCACCCCACCTACAGCCAACACTACCACTCCCACCTACCACCACTACCACCATTCCACCCACCACCACTACAGCTCATCCACAGCCATCCACATCTATGCCGCCCCCAATCTTCTCTACATCCACTACCACCACCACCAGCCATGGAGCCGGGACCTCTTCACAGGTCCCACATAATTTGGATCCTCTTACCCTTCTGTCAGGTTGGAGGAGAAGCTAACTAACCTTAACCGGTTAGTGCTGAAGCTGCTGGTGATGGATCAACAAAGAGCCTCTCAGCTTAATCAGCTGATGGAGCTCAATGTCTCCCAAGCCTAGAGGATCAAGGCTCAGAGACAACAGATTAAGGAGTTGCAGGAGACACAAGCCTTATCCATTAAGAGGATTGTGGCTCATAGCAAAGAGATCACAGAGCTAAGAGAGATACATACATCCTCAGTACAGAGGATACAGGATTTAGAGCCCAAAACAAGAAGCTTAAGCTGAGACTGAAGGTACCAAAGATGACCCTCTAAAGATCCGAGAGGGTGATGGAGATGATGATGACAGTGATGATGTTGAGGATGCTGATAATGATGATCATGGTGATGATACAGATGGAGGTGATGATATAGGTGATGATATGATGAGATGATGATGATGATGATGAAGGAGAAGGAGATACTTCTGTTGCGGGTGCCACATCAGCAAGTGAAAGGAGGACAAAGAGAGCTCAAGACAAGGTGCCTCTACTTCAGCCCCGTCAGCAGAGGAGCACACGATTCAAGATAAGAGTAATGCATACTTGTTTATGTTATTTAAAAATCATGTGTATTTGAATCTTGTATCAAATTAATGAAATTAATGTTTATATTTATTATTGATGTTTACTGCTTTGATTGTTGACTAATGGTTGATGTGTTACATGTTTTATCATGCAGATCCAAATTTTCAAGGAGATGAATATGATGTGCTCCCCTCCAATAGATCAAGACTGAACTCACAATGATTCTTGATCTGCAGGGGATAGTCAGGAGATTGGTGAATTGCACTCCTGAAGAAGGAGAGATAATTCATGATCTCACCAACGAGCAACTCGCTAAATGTTCCAACTAAATCCGATGAGATTGTGAAAGATGCTCCTACAGTCCAGGGGAAAGTGGCGATGAGCTCAACGACGCCGATGAGATTGAGATTGAAGATGTCACGGATCGCGTTATCTAGAGTACACTAAAATGAGGGTAATGTCATTCCCAATCTAGGCGACAATCTTGTTAGTGATACGTTTGAGACTCTGGATAAAAGGAACAAGAGTCTGAAAAGAAAGAAGACAAGGCCCAAGCCTCAGAAGTCGATGTAAATATCAGAAAGGCTGAATGGGTCGCATGCTTTGAAGAAATAAGAGCCCAACGCAGTGCTCCAACATCAATTGTCTACACCAAGCTATACAAGGTGAAGAAACATCACAAGGTGTCGGGCAAAAGCATAGCGTGGGCACATTTTGAAGATCTCAATGTTTATGCAGTTAAATGTGAGAAGGGGATTAGTACTTCAGATTCCCACACGATCTGAAGACTCTTCCTGGTTTCGAGCTTAATCAGTTAGCAAAGTTGAAATTGCTATACGCTGACCCACGTAAAATGTCAGGCTGGTTTGAAGCAGCTCTAAAAAGAGAGTACCACACCAGATGGGTTAACTTCAAACCTCAACAACCAACAAGGTATATCAGACGGTCTGAGGTTGATGCCATAACTAGAAAACCGAAAATAATGCTGAAGTGGAGTCATCTGCGTACAATGTCTAAGATCCCTCTACAGGAAATGCCACAGGACATCACTCCACACTTCAAATGGTGGTACTATGATTGGAGAATGGAAAGGCAATCATAGTATTGAACAAGAATGGTATTACAGAAACCATCAGGGTGTTTGACCCGATGTGGCTTACTAACTTGTCTGCCGATGATGTTTATACATTATACACAAGTGGCCGATGTTCTATGACTCACAAGATATTGTACAAGCTCTACAATTTCAGAATGTGATACGACTCTGTTTTGGTTTTGACATACATGTAGGAGTCACAAGAGAAGAGAAGTACAAGAATTTTGAGGAACTTATGAAGGTTGTAAGACATTAGATGAAACTAGGTCCAAGGGGTAGTTTGTAGATACATGTGTCCCTAGTTTCTAAATAACGTAAATGTCTTTATTGTCTTACACATATGTAATTGATGGGTACTTAATGAAATACAATGTGTGGTTGTGCTTATAAATGTATTATTCATTGATTAGTAGGTTAACGCTTATTGAACTAATTATATAGGTTGTGGTTGTTTGAATAGATCAAAGTTAATTAATGATGTGAAACATATCAAACTAATTATATGAAGTTCTCATGCGATTGGCCCATGCTAATGGACCATATGCATGAACAACTTCATACTAATGAACCAGTCATACGAATGAACTAGGAGACTGGATCAGTCGCACGATTGTAACATGAGATTGGCCCAGTCGCACGACTAAACACTCAGTCGTGCGAATGGATCAACCGCATGACTCAATCGCACGACTGAACCATGCTAATGGTCCAGTCGCATGATTGATAAACCCTAACCTATAAATACCACTTAAGTCATGGAAAAATGAGACACTTTGAATATTTTGATACCTACACGTACCCTAACCATCCAGAGACCTCTAACAACCTGTTCCAACTTCAAAGATCGCAGTAGATCGATTGCTAATCATTCTTAACATTTAGATTCAATCTTTAATTGATTCTACATGTGTTCTCACTGATGGATCGCCAATCAAATAGGATTCCGTACTATTTGATTCGGTATACGTGTAAATCTTTTAGTATTCATCCAGTACACGATCCACATTCAACCAAATCCAAAGGACACTTGGTCAAGGCTATTTATGCACCAAAATATGTATCCAAATACAATATTCAAGAACAAAATGAACTCCCTTTTTAAACCTTAAAATTTCAGCCAACATAAACTAAATTTTTAGGGTTTTTATCCAAACAAAACAATCAATCATTTGACATCAATCTTTCAAAGTTAATTCTAAAGCATGTAAAATAAAACTGGGAAAGCAATGGATTCATACATCCAAAATAAAATCAACCCCTAATGGATTGAAAAAGTCCAACAAAACTAACTTTTCTTGGACTTTTGAAGCAAGTTTTCCACATAACCGGCTCTAGATGCCATTGTTGGTTTGTTGCAAGTTTATCAAAGATTGTTTAACCATTTAAACAAAAACGTAATGGATATAAGAACATATAAAACAAGTTTATATTCTGAAAATTAACCATTTTAATAACCAAGATTAAAAGCCCAAGAACAAGGATCATGTATATGTGAAAATAAATTCTATCAAACATAAACAATCATAGGATGTACTTAGAATACAGACTTTCTTAGAACAAGAAGATGAGATGGATGTTTGATGAAGAGGATGGTGTTCTTGAATTGAAGCCTCCAAAGAAGAAGACCACAAGCTTGTATACCCACAAGCTCTTGCAAACACTAACTTGTTAGGAAGTTGAACACCAAACCTCTTCTTCTTAGACTTTCTTGCAAATCCGAAATCAGCACTTCAAACTCAAAATTCAGCCAAGAAAGAAAGAAGAGAGAGCTTTTCATGTGTGTGTGAGAGAGTGGTATGGAATAGAGTGTGAATTGGTTTAAGTCTTGTATTAAAACAAGACAAAGAATCCCAGGTGGACACCAATGGGTGGCCGAAAATGGAGAGGTTCTGTTAAGATTAGCAATCTACGTTTGATTGATTAGAGAGTATAGCAGCGGAAATCAAACAATGATTAGCTAATTCACAAGAACACAAAAGATATTCAAGGTAAGAACAAACGGTTATAGACAAGGAATTCTGCAAATATATTTCATTCAATATTCGCTTTCGTGGTAACAGAATGTCACACATACAATTAGATCAACACCTCTTACGTAGGAGATGTGACGTCTGCTGATGTCACTTGATAGTGACATCTAACAGATTTATTCAAACTACTGATAGTTAACACAACTACTGAAGATGTCAAATAGCTGACATCTTCTTACAAAAATGCTAAGTGTTAACTGTCACTACAACTACTGAAACCAATGACTGAAGAACATGCTCTTCAGTCGTTTTACAAATACTGAAACGAAAAAGAAAACTACTGAAATGAAACCATCACAATAACTGAAGAATGCTTCTTCAGATGTTGTAACAAACTCTGAAGGCTTCAGTACTTGTACTTGAACTTCAACTGTTGTCATCAGCTAATGTCTTCAGTATTTGTACTCCAGCTGTTGATTTTTAGTACTTTGTTCTTCAGCTGTTGATCTTCAGACTTTGGTCTTCAGCTGTTGAAGTCTTCAGTACTTTAGTCTTCAGCTGTTGAAGTCTTAGTACTTTAGTCTTCAGCTGTTGATCTTCAGTCTTTGGTCTTCAGCTGTTGAAGTCTTCAGTATTTTGTTCTTTAGCTGTTTAAATCTTCAGAGTTTGTCAAACAACTAATCAAGTCTTCAGCAGTTGTTATGATGTCTGTGGGACTTAGAGGTTTTTCTGATCAGGCTCATTGGTTCTTTTGGTCCAACAAACTCCCCCCGAACCAATGCAGCCAAAACCTCTAAACTTATTGAAGAGTCCCACTTATTATGGCAGAAGAATTGGTCTTTTTGTCTTCTAGATCAGCTCAGAAGTGACCCTTTTAAGCACAGGCCTGGGAAGAAGTCTTAATGATCTGTTTGGCAAAGTATGAATTTTTTTTTTGGGAACTCTATCTTGGGGAACTGGACACAGAGTTGTTACCCCATCCATGAGATCTACTTCCCCACTATGAGTCTATATGACTCTCTTGTGTAGGCCTCAAGGAAGGTAATTTGTTCCTCCATGGTCAGCTCTTCAGCACCTCCTTCAAATAATGATTCAGGCCCATAGTACTCAGATAGGTATTTGACCTGTTTCCTATTCTTTAGCTCCATAGTTGTTATTATTCTATAAGCAAATTCATCAGGGTGATTACCCTCTAGGAACAACTGGAGCTCATTCTTTCTGACTTCTTCAAGCCTCTTATAAACTAACCCCTTTTTTACCATTTTATTTTCAAGCATCTTCTGTGGGGTTTGGTTAGCTTTATAACTTTCTTGAAATCTTCTAGGATTTCCCAGGGTGATACTACAAAGACCAGGGAGATCATTTCATCTACAATCTTTTTCACCTGGCCAATGTATCTCTGTGGTATATTTTTCTTGTGAATCCTGTGAGACACCCTGGGATCAGGCCAAATCCTTACTTTCTCCTTTTGATATTGAAATGTATGCTTAAGAGTGTATAATCTGAGAGCTTTCTTCTTCATGTTGATGATAGAAGATGTGGCTGCATATGCTATGTCAACCCTCCTCAACAATTCCTCATTGTGTTGTTTGTGAAGTTCTTCTTCTTCTAGCTTTACTTTCACAATTTATCTTTGGGTTTCAGGAGTAATTGTTGAGGAGTGACTTGTGGCCTTCGGCAACTGTATAACAGCTGAGAGTGGCAGTCTATCTTCATCATCATCTTCTTCATCATCTTCTACCCTCAATACCCTTCTCTTCTTCTTCTGGGGTACATCATCGGCAATTGGTTTTGAGGGTAGGGGAGTTGGTTTGGTGGGTTGTTGTTTTGGTGGTGTAGGTGTGGGAATGTTGACAGGCTGTTCTAGCATTTTGGAAGTGAGTGTGGCTTTAGATTGCTTGGCTAGTTCAGTCCTGCTCCCAGCACCAGCTTCATTTAAAGCTTCAATAACTAATCCTTTAGTGCATACTTCAGACGAACAGATCTTGGTGGTTATTGCCAAGATGTTGTCCCTGGACCAAGCCTTGATTTCGATCATTGATCTTCCAAGATATTTTGCTATAAATCTGATCATGATCTCCAGCCTTTCTCTTTCTAACACATCATAACTTGCCCATCTGTATTGGATTTCTTCAATCTCTAATCTTCTAATCTCAGAGTCATGTTTGTCAGTGTCATGGCCTTGCATAAACAACTGATCAATGATGTTATCCATTGATCTGTTGTGTTCAGCATCAGCCACTTTCACCATCAGCTCTAAGGCAGTCTTTTTTCATTCTTTCTTTTCTTTGATTTCTCCATGTCAGCTTCTTTCTCCTTCTCTTTTTCAGTCTCCGCAGCCACTCCTTCTCTTTTTCCACTACTGTCACTTCTGTTTCTTTCTCTTTCTCTTTCCTTTCTGCACTCCTCTTTCTTTTTGCTTTCACTGACTGAATCTCCCCCTTTTTGGTTGCATTGGTTGCAAGGGTTTGATTGTCAGAAAGCTGTTTGCCCACAACTTCTTCTATCAAGGGTTGTATGACTGAGGAAAGCCTCTCATCAATGGCTTTGATCACTATATCAGTGATTGTAGGTGTGATGAGAGGTAGGGAGTTTTTGGAAGATAGCAGCTATATCAGTAATTGGTATCTGGGGAGGGGGTGAGGAGTGCAATTGAGTCAGCACTTGTGCAACAAGCAATGTAGGACTTTGGGGGGGGTTGCATGGGGTGAAGGGGTAGAAGCAGTGTGCACCTGGGGAGGATGGTGCTCTTCAATGGCAATCTCCTCAAGTGAGGAAGATCCCAGATGTGTGGGTACCCTTTCTGTGGTTGCTGCAGGCTCCTGTTGAGAGGAATCCTGAGCGGCTATTGCTGGAAGAGTCCTGATATCCACTAGGGGGTTATAACTAGTGGATATAGCCTGCGTTTGTGTTGCAGGGGCATCCTCAGGGGACTCATTTCCCTGAGTAGCCTCTTTGGTTTTCTTCTTGGTGGGTTTGGTGGGGACTTTTGCTTTGGAGGTGGTGGCTGTGGGTTCCAGCTGCGTGGGTTTGCGCAGCTTGGAAGCCAGTTTGAGTGAGTGGTCAGAGTTGTGCGGGAGTATACTTCAGGCAAAACAGCCATAGCAGGGACTCCCAGGCCAACAAGTCCCTCAGCTTGAAGCTGGTTTGTAATTATGGCCATTATGAACCGCGGATATAATATTCAACGGTTAGCAGTTAGTTTTGAGCCATATCCTTGAGCTCTGAAAATATTATTTCTGAAAAATTTAAAGGCTGTTGCTCAAGAATAGAATACATTACCTGCTGCCACTTGTAGACATTTGATCCCAAGACGAAGTCTTAGGAGCCAAACAGACATTTACCATGTGAAAGATTAGACGTTCAGCGTCATGGAAATGTTTCTTCAGTATAGTGGAGGCACTAAGGTTGCCCTGATATCCATGGTGGGCAAAGGATAAATCAGTTGTGCCCTTTGGATATCCAGCAGGAGAAGTGGCATCATCCAGGTGTAGAGTTTGACGAAGTATTTCGGGAGTGATGACCACTTCGTGGTTGTTGACGACCGACCGGAGAGACGCTGTGTTGTTCTCCCCAGTGGTGAGGGTGACGTTCATCCAAAACTGTTTGAGGGATTCGGCGTGAAGGATTGGATTGAGAAGAAATGTCGTTTTGTATTGTGACTGGACCATAAGATCAATAGCATTATCGAACTTAGCCCAGAATGGCGATTTGGTGAGGTAAGCTACACAGTTGTGTCGCGGTTTGAGTTGCATGGACGCCATTTGGAGAGAGAAGTTTTGGAGAGATGAACGTTAGGTTTGAAGAAGATGAGCTTTGAAGGATTAGGTCAGGGATATTTTAGGGTACGGGTTAGAAACGACTGAAGGATTTGGTGTTAGTCATCAGTAGTTTTTTAAACGACTGTTGACATGGTATTACCCTTTCAGACGTTGAAACAGCTGAAGTCGTGGTTTTAGGCATTAGTAGTTAGAAAACTACTGAAGGCCATGGTTTTGACTTCAGATGATGAAACAACTGAGGACTTGGAAAATAAGCTGATTCATGTGGATAAGCTGATTCATGTTTTTGAAATTAACATGACCCAGCCTTCTGTGCCACAGTTTAGATTCTTGAGAAGAGGCTTTGGAAAATAGGCAAGGATTGCCACTGATGACTTTGTACCAGGGAATACTGCCTTGGTTGGTCATGAGTCAGAATATGCTGCATCTGAAAGCAATTATGATGAGCATATTGATTTTTCTTCAAATAGTTCTGATCATGCATTTGTTGGTATTGAGAGTCATTCTGGCAGTAATAGTGACAATCTATGCTTCATTATGGATGATCTGAAAGGAATAGCTGATGATGATCTAGAAGAGATGGATATTCTGAGCCAAATGGCATTGATTAATATCAGATCTCAGAAGTTCTATAAGAGAATTGGCAGGAAATTTCCTGGACTCTCTGGCAAAACCAAAGTTGGTTTTGACAAGAGTAAGTTGAGGTGTCACAAATGCCAAAGGCTAGGACACTTTGCAAGAGAGTGTAGATCAACTGGATCTAACTCTTCTGCACCTTTGTGACTTTTCCTTGTACTAGTCCACAAAACAGAGGGCAACATCCTGCTGGTTCTGGTCATCATTCACATCCTAGATCTCCTGCATACTTTGTTCATAGGGTCAAATGTCATATCCTTATCCCTGCTATTATATGCCTCAACCAAATCTGTTCAAGCTCCAATGCACAACAACCACAAGCATTGCCTGAACCACAACCTTCCCAATCTCATCAACAAACTCAACCTCAACAACACAGCTTCTTCACCCCAGGAGTTGTTGACTGGAGCAGTTTACCAGATGACTTGTCTGGTCATGAACAACTGTTCTGAGGTGCTGGTCAACATGGTGGTGAAAGTCCCTTTGGAAATCTAGCTCTATGGCTTTGGATTCTGCTGATACTTCATCCACTAATGCCTCTACACCAAAGGTATCACAGGTATCCTCTGAGGCAAAAGCCAAATTGTGTTCTGAAACATGTATAGCAGCATTTGCATCTATTAGAGAAGCAAATGTAGCTTTAATCAACAAGAACATTGAGCTAGAACAAATAATTTCCAAAATCAAAGCTGAATTTGAGTCTGTGCTTAATGATAAGAATGATGAGATTTACAAACTTAAATGCCAAATAACTGATGATAAGGCTAGGGAAGAGATACTTCTAGAGAAGTATAAAGATCTCAAAGAAACCCTTGCAGTCACCCAGGTATAGTGTGATAGATGGGTACAATCACGCAAAGGTTTTGAAATGCTTCTTAGTAAGCAATCTGCTTCCAATGTTAAGTAGAGGTAGAATCTGATGGTGAGAGTAATAACCAATCCATCTCATCATGTGATCTACTTTCTGATACAGCACAATCAGAAGTAGAAGTCAGCACCAAGCCCTCTGAGAACCTATTAGCTGATGTTGATGGTTCCACTGCTGACACTCACATGATCATGAGTTGATCAACTTAGGAGTTAATTCTGAAAGTCCTGAAAGGACTAGAGAGCAGGATTTAACACCTGAAGTTCAAACTCCAACTACTGCCAGTACTGAAAAGAAGAAAACTGTCAGTAGAAAGAGTTTGAAGACTACTAAAGAGGAAGTCAAGGAAGCAAACAATGCTTCCAAAACTGAAGAGCAAGTCTTTAGTTGCTTCACCCTCTTTAGTTGATGATCAACCTAAGATGAAGAAGAAACCATGTGAAGTATGTGGTTTGTTCAATCATCTTACAGATGATTGCTGGTACAAAAGGGGTTCCAAACTCAAACATGAAGAGGAAATTAAAGAGAAAATGGTAAAAATGAAAACTGAGTTTGAGACCGCATTTGTATCAGCAACATCAAATCCTGTAACCCTTAAGTCCTCAAAGAAATCCAAAAAGGAAGGGGTTAAACAGGTGACAGCTGAGAGTGCTTAGAAGAAGAAGGTGCAACATAGGAACTTATCAAACTCCACTAGCAATGTGTCTGATGAGCTGAAAGCTTTATCACAAAATCAGACACAGCTGGTTATGATGGTTCAACATCTATTGGGTAGAGTTAACCAATTAGATGCTCCTATGTTGAAACCACAGAAAAGGAGGTCCAAGCCAAAGGATTCCTCTTCTTCACCATCTTCTTCCTCTCAGGCTGTTGTTTCTAATAAACCTGTTAGTTTACCATCTGTTGATGAGACCAGGCCAAAACCAAAAAGGTTTGGGTCTCCAAAACTAACTGATTGTTTATTATTGCAGGGTTCTCCAACATGCCAAAGTAGCATCTGGTATGTAGATAGTGGGGGATCTATGCACATGACTGGGAACAGCTCTCTTCTTCATGACTACTCTCAAGGAAAAAGAAGGGGTTTTTGTCTTTTGGCAATGATGCTAGGGGTTACATCATTGGAAATGGTTTTGTCTCCAATGGAGAAATCAAATTGATGATGTTAAATCATGTGGAAAATCTCAAGTACAATCTCTTGAGTGTCAGTAAAATGTGTGATAAAGGCCATGTTGCTTTTCACCAGTCAGAACTGTAGGATTCTGTCATCCAAGTTCTGCATTTGATTGATAAGGTGTTGGATGATCACACTCTCCTGAGAGCCAACAGGACTGGAAGAGTGTATGCCTTAGATCTTTCCAAGAAAATAGATCTCAGAGGCAATCCTTGCCTATTTTCCAAAGCCTCTTCTCAAGAATCTAAACTATGGCACAGAAGGCTGGGTCATGTTAATTTCAAAAACATGAATCAGCTTATCCACATAGTTAGTCAGAGGCTTACCAATAAAGGAGTTCCACTGTGATGAAAATGCACTGCTTGTTTAAAAGGAAAACAGCACAAAGTCTCATTCCCTCCTATTGAAGAGCCTAAGTCCACTGCCTGCTTGCAATTACTGCATATGGATCTATTTGGTCCTGTGTGAGAGTAATGAGCATGGAAAAGAAGAAATACTGTCTGGTAATTGTGGATGATTACTCCAGATTTGTATGGACTTTCTTTCTACATTCAAAGGATGAGGTTGCTTAGAAGATTATTCACTTTGTGTTGTATATTGAGAAGCAGTATACCCTTCCAGTCAAGTGTATTAGGAGTGACAATGGAACTGAATTCAGAAACCATACACTTGATGACTTCTATCTTTCAAAGGGAATCAGAAGGCAGTTTAGCATCCCAAGGACTCCAGAACAAAATGGAGTAGTGGAGAGAAAGAACAGGACCCTAATTGAAGCTGCAAGGTCCGTGCTGGCTGACTCTGGTTTGCCACTGACCTTTTGGGCTGAAGCTGTTAACACAGCTTGCTATGTGCAGAATAGAGTCTTAGTAAATCAGAGGTTGATGAAGACTCCATATGAAGTTCTCCATCACTTGGCTCCTCTAATTCATTTTTCAAAGCATTTGGGTGTCCCTGTTTTATTCTCAACACAAAGGATCAACTCCATAAATTTGATCCTAAGGTGGATGCAGGGTATTTTGTTGGTTATTCATCTACTTGCAAGACATACAGAGTCTTCAACTGCAGAACAAAGATAGTTGAAGAGACTTTGCATGTGAAGTTTAATGAATCTCCTTTGGACAAGATTCCACAAAACCCTGTGGAGTTGTTTGATTTGGACATACTGCAATATGATCCTGTGGATAAATCATTCTGTAGCATGTCTTCCACCTGGTGGTATTGATGATGATGATGATAATATCAATACTCACTATTCAAGTTTAGTGACCACAACTGCTGTGTCTGCTAAATTTGATGTTCTGTAGCTTCAGCAGTTCCATCCACAACAAATGCTGATGAGATCTCTGTTTCCTCTACATCTTTTGAGTTACCATCTAATTCTTGGTTTCAAGAGTCTACATCAACATCTGCTGGCTGAAGGTTCTACAAACACTTGCACAGATCTCATTGTTTATCAAGAACTGAAGGATCACCCAATGTCTCAGATTATTGGTGATATCAATGCTGGTGTTTCAACAAGAAGTCAATTGTCTAACTTCTGCTTCTATGCTCTCTCATCAGTCAGCTAGAGCCAAAGAACTACCATGTTGCTTTGAGAGACAATGGATGGGTTGAAGCTATGCAGCTTGAGCTACTTCAGTTCAAGAAACAGCAAGTGTGGGAACTGGTTCCTCTTTCCCTAGGTAAGTGTGCAATAGGCACTAAATGGGTGTTTAGGAATAAAACTGATGAAAATGGGCTTATTGTAAGAACAAGGCTAGACTGGTTGTATAGGGGTTTTCACAAGAAGAAGGTATTGACTATGATGAAACTTTGCCCCTGTAGCTAGACTAGAGGCAATCAGATTGTTTTTAGCCTATGCTGCATTCCACAATCTTAAAGTTTTTCAAATGGATGTCAAAAGTGCATTTTTATATGGTAAAATAAAGGAAGAAGTTTATGTGTGTCAACCACCAGGCTTTGAGGATAATAAACATCCTGAATGTGTGTATAAACTTGATAAGGCTCTTTATGGGTTGAAACAAGCTCCTAGAGCCTGGTATGAGACACTCTCTACTTTTCTTCTTAAGAATAATTTCACTAGAGGCTCCATTGATAAAACTTTGTTTATTAAGAAGGTGGATCAGCATAAGCTACTTGTTCAGATTTATGTTGATGATATCATTTTTGCATCCTCTGATCCCAGTTGTGTGATGATTTTACAACATTAATGAAAAAGAGGTTTGAAATGAGTGCAATGGGAGAATTACAGTTCTTTCTAGGCTTGCAAATTAAACAAAAGGCTGATGGAACCTTTATTCATCAGTCAAAATATACAAAAGATCTTTTGAATAAGTTTGATTTACAAAACTGTAAGCCCTGTTCTACTCCCATGTGCAACACCACACAACTGGATGCTGATCAGAAAGGTAAAGCTGTTGATGAAACACTTTACAGATGTATGATTGGGTCCTTGATGTATTTAACAGCTTCTAGACCAGATATTATGTTTGCTACATGTGTTTGTGCTAGATTTCAGGCTGCTCCTAAAGAGTCTCATTTGATTGCAGTCAAGAGAATCTTTAGATATTTGCAAGGTACACAATCTCTGGGTTTATGGTATTCCACTGGACACTCTTGCAATTAGTTGCTTTTTCAGATAGTGACTATGCAGGGTGCAAGTTAACTAGAAAGTCAACTTCTGGTGGTTGTCAATTCCTAGGCAACTGTTTGATTTCTTGGCAGAGTAAGAAACAAACATCTGTTGCTACATCAACTGCTGAGGCCGAGTACATTGCTGCTGCAAGTTGCACCTCTCAGGTACTCTGGCTTCAGAACCAACTTCTGGATTATGGCATTACAGAGACTAAGACTCCATTATTAATGGATAGTGCTTCAGCTCTGTGTATTGTCAAAAATCCAGTCCAGCACTCTAGGACCAAACATATAGAGATCAGACATCATTTTTCGGGATTGCTTTGAAAAAGGTCTGATTGATCCTAAGTTTGTGCCTAGTGCTGATGAGCTTGCAGATATTTTTACTAAGCCTTTGGATAGTTCTACTTTCCAAAACCTTGTGTTAAGGCTTGGTATGCTGCAGCTAGAATAAGTGAAAACTACTGATGATTTCAGTAATAATTACTGGTGATCATTGGTACCATGTCACATAAGTACTGATGAGTCCTTTCCCCTTCAGTAGTTTTATAACTACTGACGGCTAAATGCCTCACAAGTACTGAAGTACTTTATCTGTTCCAAACTACTGATGTAGTTACAACTACTGATGTAGTTACAACTACTGAAATCAGTACAAACAGATAAGTACTGACGTCCTATGAAACACCTGAAAAGCAGATGCAAAGTCTGATGAGTAAGTGTTGAGGACAGTATGAAACAGCTGAAAGGCTATGAATTGACGAAAACTACTGAAGAGAACTTTCTCTTCAGTTGTTTCTACAACTGCTGTTTCATTCTAAACAACTGAAGCAAAACCATGTCTTCAGTAGTTTTATAACTACTGATGACTAATACCAAGTCTTCAGCTGTTACAACAACTGATGACAAAACCACTGTCTTCAGTAGTTTCACAACTACTGATGACAAACACCAAGTCCTCAGTTGTTTCATCATCTGAAGTCAAAACCATGGCCTTCAGTAGTTTTCTAACTACTGATGCCTAAAACCACGACTTCAGCTGTTTCAACGTCTGAAAGGGTAATACCATGTCAACAGTCGTTTAAAACTACTGATGACTACACCAAATCCTTCAGTCGTTTTCTAACCCGTACCCTATAAATATCCCTGACCTAATCCTTCAGAGCTTCATCTTCTTCAAACCTAACGTTCATCTCTCCAAAACTTCTCTCTCCTAAATGGCGTCCATGCAACTCAAACCGCGACACAACTGTGTAGCTTACCTCACCAAATCGCCATTCTGGGCTAAGTTCGATAATGCTATTGATCTTATGGTCCAGTCACAATACAAAACGGCATTTCTTCTCAATCCAATCCTTCATGCCGAATCCCTCAAACAGTTTGGATGAACGTCACCCTCACCACTGGGGAGAACAACACAGCGTCTCTCCGGTCGGTCGTCAACAACCACGAAGTGGTCATCACTCCCGAAATACTTCGTCAAATCTACACCTGGATGATGCCACTTCTCCTGCTGGATATCCAAAGGGCACAACTGATTTATCCTTTGCCCACCATGGATATCAGGGAAACTTAGTGCCTCCACTATACTGAAGAAACATTTCCATGACGCTGAACGTCTAATCTTTCACATGGTAAATGTCTGTTTGGCTCCTAAGACTCGTCTTGGGATCAAATGTCTACAAAGTGGCAGCAGGTAATGTATTCTATTCTTGAGCAACAGCCTTTAAATTTTTCAGAAATAATATTTTCAGAGCTCAAGGATATGGCTCAAAAACTAACTGCTAACCGTTGGATATTATATCCGCGGTTCATAATGGCCATAATTACAAACCAGCTTCAAGCTGAGGGACTTGTTGGCCTGGGAGTCCCTGCTATGGCTGTTTTGCCTGAAGTATACTCCCAGCACAACTCTGACCACTCACTCAAACTGGCTGCCAAGCTGCGCAAACCCACGCAGCTGGAACCCACAGCCACCACCTCCAAATCAAAAGTCCCCACCAAACCCACCAAAAAGAAAACCAAAGAGGCTACTCAGGGAAATGAGTCCCCTGAGGATGCCCCTGCAACACAAACGCAGGCTATATCCACGGTTATAACCCCCTAGTGGATATCAGGACTCTTCCAGCCATAGCCGCTCAGGATTCCTCTCAACAGGAGCCTGCAGCAACCACACAAGGGGTACCCACACATCTGGGATCTTCCTCACTTGAGGAGATTGCCATTGAAGAGCACCATCCTCCCCAGGTGCACACTGCTTCTACCCCTTCACCCCATGCAACCCCCCCCAAAGTCCTACATTGCTTGTTGCACAAGTGCTGACTCAATTGCACTCCTCACCCCCTCCCCAGATACCAATTACTACTGGGAACACCTCTACCATTGAGGGGGAGGACCAAAGTGCAGCTGAGAACCACAGCATAGGGGTTACAATGTTCCTCTCCTAGTGTAGCAATGGAGATTGGAACTTCTGGTGAGGCTGCCACTTCTCCTGCATCAGCATATGATCAGGTTGTAGTTGGTACCATTACTAAGACCTTACCAGAGGCAATGCTGATGACGGACAAATCCTGAGGCAGGAAGTCCCCAATACCAAGACAAAGGGGCACATGCTACAACTGAGTTACACTCAGTGCATGGTCATCCTGATCCTATCAGGAGGTCAGGTGATTCAGTATCTACTGATGATGACCTGGGCTTCTTTTACGATGTAATCGCCCAAAACACCATCCTAGAGGAGGAGGTGAGCAGACTCAAAGAGCTGCTTGCCAAAACTTAAGGACCAAAGACCATCTGCCTCCACCAACCCACAGATGGCACCTTCAGTTGAAGGTTCCCCAAAACACTTTACCCTCTCATCCAATGAGCCTCAGCTTCTGCTTTTGGCACTATCTCTCCGGGACAGAAGCCCCCAGAGCAGATGGTTGCTGTATTCCAACAATCCATACCTCTCATCACTCCCATTATCAATGAAATTGTTACTAAAGCCATGATGAGAGGATTCCTTAACTCTACAACCACTGATTGATATGTTGTGCAAAAGACACTTTCTGCGGTACAAACCCGTACCACCAATGCATCCAAAAGGGGGAGAGTACTGCAGTGAAAGAAAGAAGAGGAAAAGAACAGAGGATGAGAGGAAAAAGAACAAATCCAGGAGTTGGAAAAAGAAAAGCAACAACTGATCACCTTATAAAAGAAAGAAAAGTGTGATGATCAACCTACTATGAAGAAAAATCCTTGGAAGAGCTGATAAAAGATGCAGATGACACACACAGCCGATCCATGGATAAAATCATTGAGCAACTCTTCAAGCAAGGTTTTGATACAGCCACATTAGATAGTGAGATCAGGAAGTTGGAAGGGAGGAGATTCAAACCCAATGGGCTGGGTATGATGTACTGGAAAAGGAGAGATTGGAGATCATGATCCGTTTCATTGCCAAATACTTAGGAAGATCTTTGATGGAGATTCGTGCCTGGACCAGAGACAGTATTCTGGCTATAGCCACCAGAATCTGTCTGTCTGAGCAATTCCATAAGGGGATTATCATTGAAGCCCTTGATGAGGCTGGGGCTGGAAAAAGGTTTGAAATGGCAAGACTTACAAAGGCTAAACTCACAACCAAAATGCTGGAACAACCTTCCCTTCCACCACTCAAAAACAGCCTACCCCTCAATTCTCCAAACCAATCTCAAAGCCCAAATCCAAACTTCCTCAACCCACAAAACCAACTCCCTTACCATCTAAACCAACAGCCGATGATGCACCTAAGAAGAAGAAAAGAAGGGTGTTGAGGCTAGAAGAAGAAGAAGAAGAGGATGATGTGGAAGAAGATAGGCTGCCTCTGTCTGCAGTTCTAACATTGGCGAAAGCCAAACCTATGCCCATCACTCTCACCTCACAGATGGATGCTGTGAGAGTAAAGATTGAAGAAGAGGAGCAGCAAAAGCTTCATGATGATGAAATGCTGAAAAGCATTGACAAAACTTATGCTGCTTCGTCATCAATTATCAGTATGAGAAAGAAGCTCTGAGGTTGTACACTCGCCAACACATTTCAATATCAGAAGGAAAGGGTGAGAGTATGGCCTGATCCTAGGGTGGCTCACAGGATTGTAAAGAAAGACATTCCTTCGAGATACAAGGGTCAAGTCAAGAGGATCGTAGATGAAGAGATCACAGTGGCCCTTGTAGTATCACCCTGGGAGATTGTCGAAGATTTCAAGAAGGCCTACGAGACTAAACAACCACCCCAGAAGATGCTAGAGAACAGAATATTAAAAAAGGGTTAGTCTACAAGAGGCTTGAGAACTTCAAACAAAATGAGCTCAGTCTGTTACTCGAAGGGAATCATCCTGATGAGTTTGCATACAGATAGATTACAACAGTTGAGCTCAAAATGGCAAACAGGCCAAGTACATCTCAGAGCTGTATGGGCGAGAAGGACTGTTTGATGGTGAAGCCGAGAACCTGACCATGGAAGAACAAATCATGTTTCTCAGAGCCTACACCAGAGAATCCTACAGGCTCATACACGGGAAGTAGATCTCATGATTGGATAACAACTCTGTGTCCAGTTCCCCAAAATAGAGTTCCCATTCATATCTTGCCAAACAAATATCTGAGATTTCTTCCCAGGCCGGAGCTTATATGGGTCATCTTCTCTACTAATCAAGAAGGAAAAAGACCAACCTTTTTGCCAACAATAAGTGGGAATAAATAAATTAGAGGTTTTGGCTGCATTGGTTCAGGGGGAGTTTGTTGGACCAAAAGAACCAATGAGCCAAGATCAGAAAACTCTAAGTCCCACATGATATCACAACAACTGCTAAAAGCTTCATCAGCAGTTTGACAAGTACTGAAGACTTCAACAGCTGAAGATCAAGTGCTGAAGACTTCAACAGTGAAGACTAAAGTGCTGAAGTACAACAGCTGAAGAACACAATACTGAAGCTGAACAGCTGAAGAACACAAGTACTAAAGCTGAACAGCTGAAGAACACAAGTACTGAAGCTGAATAGTGAAGAACACAAGTTGAAGCTGAAGTTCCAAGTACTAAAGTACAACAGCTGAAGAGTTTACAAGTGCTGAAGATCAACAACTGATGTACAAAGTCTGAAGACAAAGACTGAAGACATCAGCTGATGATATCTACTGAAGTCATCAGCTGATGAAACGTCTGAAGTTCAAGTCTGAAGATCAAGTACTAAAGTTTCAGTAGTTTGTCACAACAGCTGAAGAGTAGTTCTTCAGTAGTTGTGATATCAGTAGTTTTATGTTTTTACTTTCAGTAGTTTTGTAAAACGACTGAAGAGCTTGTTCTTCAGTCGTTGTAGTTTCAGTAGTTTTATGTTTTTCAGTAGTTATAACAACTGATAACACTTAGCATTTTTGTAAGGAGATGTCAGCTGTTTTGACATCTTCAGTAGTTGTGTTTCAGTTGTAATAATTCTGTTAGGTGTCACTATCAAGTGACATCAGCAGACGTCGCATCTCTTATATAAGAGGTTTCGACCTAATTGTAATTGTGACATTTCGTTACCACGAAAGCGAATATTGAATGAAATATATTTGCAGAATTCTCTCTCTATAACCGTCTTTGTTCTTCATTGAATATCGTTTCGTTCTTGTGAATCGGCTAATTCATTGTTAGAATTCCGGTGCTATACTCTCTAATCAATCAAACATAGATCATTGATCCTAACATGACCAACCAAGGCAGTGTTCCCTGGTACAACGTCATCAGTGAGCTTTCCTGATGATGACAGTTTCCTTTTCCGCTCTATCTCTCTTTCAAATGTAAGCAGTTTCCCATGAAGTTGGGTGAGAGATAGGCTATCTAGATTTGCACTAGAGCGTAGGACAATAGTGTATGTGTCCCATCTCTCAGGGAGTGATCTGAGGAATCTGTTATTCATCTGGCTATTGGTGTATTCCTGTTTCACCATTTTCAGCTAAGATATCAAACAGGAAAAACGCTCAAACTGTTGAGTCAGTGTCTCACCCTTTCTATGAGAAAATGTCTCATATTGTTGGGTGAGGATTTATCTGTTGTTTGCTAAGACCTCATCAGTTCCACCAAATTGTTCCTTCAGTGCATTCCAGAGGTCATGAGCAGTTTCATGATGCATAAGCCCTGAATAGATTTCATTAGGCAGTGCCATGGCCAGAATTCCATGGGCTTTAGCATCAATCTCAAACAGTTTCCGATCTTCATCTGAGTATTATTCCTTCTTCTTCGGAACCATTTGATTGGTTTCCGGATTGTTCACCATAGGCTTATGTGGTCCATGTACCACAGATGGCCAACAACCGAAACTGTTAACAGACAGGTGATGAAGCATCCTTCGTTGCCATATGTTATACTCAGTCCTAACCAGCATCGGAGGCTTGGTTGAGGAACCGGTATTGTGAGGGTCATTAGAAGGAGTAGTCATCTCAGATTCAAGCAAATTCAATTAAGCTATAACAGATTTAGAACAAGACACAAAGAACCAAATTGAACCAAGAGAGATCTCAAAATGAATAAGCGAAAGCGGCAGAAATTCAATAATCTATAACCAGTTCTTGCAAATAAGCTAATTCAATCAAACATAGATATCAAATAGCAGTTTCAATGATCAACTGTTAGATCGATCAATGATTAACCAGCTCTGATACCAATTGTTAAGATCAGCGATCTACGTTTGATTGATTAGAGAGTATAGCAGCGAAAATCAAACAATGAATTAGCTAATTCACAAGAACACAAAAGATATTCAAGGTAAGAACAAAGACAGAAGGAGTTCTGCAAAATATATTTCATTCAATATTCGCTTTCGTGGTAACAGAATGTCACACATACAATTAGGTCAACATACAATTAGGTCAACACCTCTTAAATAGGAGATGTGACGTCTGCTGATGTCACTTGATAGTGACATCTAACAGAATTTATTCAAACTACTGATAGTTAACACAACTACTGAAGATGTCAAACAGTTGACATCTTCTTACAAAAATGCTAAGTGTTAACTATCACTACAACTACTGAAAAGAAACTACTGAAACTACAACGACTGAAGAACATGCTCTTCAGTCGTTTTACAAATACTGAAACAAAAAAGAAAACTACTGAAATGAAACCGTCACAACAACTGAAGAATGCTTCTTCAGCTGTTGTAACAAACTCTGAAGGCTTCAGTACTTGTACTTGAACTTCAGCTGTTGTCATCAGCTAATGTCTTCAGTATTTGTACTCCAGCTGTTGATCTTCAGTACTTTGTTCTTCAGCTGTTGTTGGACCAAAAGAACCAATGAGCCGGATCAGAAAAACCTTGAAGTCCCACAGACGTCACAAAAACTACTGAAGACCACAGCAGCTAAAGACAACAGCTGATTACAAAGTCTGAAGACAAGTGCTGAAGACAAAGTCTGAAGACAAGTGCTGAAGACAAAGTCTGAAGACAAGTGCTGAAGAAAAAGTCTGAAGACAAGTGCTGAAGACAAAGTCTGAAGACACAAGTGCTGAAGACAAAGTCTGAAGACACAAGTGTTGAAGACCAAAGTATCAGACGTTGTCACAACAGCTGAAGAGGTCTTCTTCAGTAGTTGTGACGGTTTACCGTTCAGTAGTTTTATGTTTTATCTTTTCAGTAGTTTGACACAACAGCTGAAGAATACTTCTTTAGTTGTTGTGCTCATCAGTAGTTTTATATTTATCAGTAGTTTTGTAAAACGACTGAAGAGCTTGTTCTTCAGTCGTTGTAGTTTCGGTAGTTTCTTATCAGTAGTTTCTTATTTTGTACTTAACACTCTGATATGTTCTCAGTAGTTGTGAACATTTTAGTAGTTTGTTAAGAGTTAGTTATTTTTGTAATAGATCTGCTAGTTGTCACTTTCCCGTGATAACAGCAGCGATTGCACTCTATATAAGGACTGTCAACCTATTGTAATAAATGAATGATTTGATCAGAAATATTCAATATTATTGAAACATTCCTTGTTACAGAAATATATTCTCTCGTTATAACCGTATTGTTCTTAATGCATAAGAGTATCAAATTCTTGCTACAATTTGTCTAATTCTTGTTCTTATTCCGCTGCGTTACGCTTCATTACATCAAACTTGTGATCACTGATCCTGACAAATGGTATCAGAGCAGGTAATCATTGATCGATCTAGTAATTGATCATTGAAACTGCTATTCAAGATCCAAGTTTGATTGAATTAGCATTTTTGTGTTTTGCAAGAAACGGTTATAGAGATTGAATTTTCTATGTTTTCTGGTCATTCATCCTGAGATTTTCTTTTGGTTTTCATTGAGTCTGTTGTGGTCTTTACAAAAACGTTTAAAAGCTTGAATTAAATTGTATTTGGACTCAAAATGACTACTCCTTCCAATGATCCTCACAATACTGGTTCCTCAACCAAGCCTCCAATGCTGGTTAGGAATGAGTATAACATATGGCAACGACGAATGCTCCATCACCTGTCTGTTAACAGCGCAGGTTGTTGGACATCAGTGGTACATGGTCCACACAAGCCTATGGTGAATAACCCGGAAACCAATCAAATGGTTCCGAAGAGGAGGGAGCAATACTCAGATGAGGATAAGAAGTTGTTTGAGATTGATGCAAAAGCCCATGGAATTCTGGCCATGGCACTGCCTAATGAAATCTATTTTGGGCTAATGCATCATGAAACTGCCCATGACCTCTGGAATGCCTTGAAAGAACAATTGGTGGAACAGATGAGGTCTTGGCAAATAATAGAGAAATCCTTGCCCAACAATATGAGACATTCTCTCATAGGAAGGGTGAGACACTGACTCAACAGTTCGAGCGGTTCTCTTGTTTGATCTCTGAATTAAAAATGGTCAAACATGAGTACACCAATAGCCAGATGAATAACAAATTTCTCAGATCACTGCCTGAGAGATGAGACACATATACTATTGTCCTACGCTACAGTGCAAATTTGGACAAACTATCTCTCACCCAACTCCATGGGAAATTGCTCACATTTGAGAGAGAGATAGAACAGAAACGAAAATTGTCTTCATCTGGAAAGCTCACTGAAGACTTTGTACCAGGCAACACTGCCTTGGTTGGTCATGAGTTAGAATATGCTTCATCTGAATGCTAGTATGATGAGCATATCGATTTCTCTTCAAACACTTCTGATTCTGCATTTGTGTGTGTTGATAGTCAGTTCATTGGATGTAATAATGACAATCTATGCTTCATCATGGATGATCTCAAGGGGATTGCTGATGATGACTTAGAAGAGATGGATATTTTGAGCCAAATGGCCTTGATAAATATCAGATCTCAGAAGTTCTACAAAAGAACTGGAAGAAGTTCCCAGGACTCTCTGGCAAAACCAAAGTTGGTTTTGACAAGAGTAAGTTGAAGTGTCACAAATGCCACAGGCTTGGACACTTTGCTAGAGAATGTAGATCATCTGGATCTAATTCCTCTGCACCTTTTGTGACTTTCCCTGGCAATAGTCAACAACACAGAGGGCAACATCCTGTCAAATCTAGTCATCATTCTCAACCACAATCTCCTGCATATTTTGTTCCTCAGGGTCAAATGCCATATTCTTACCCTTGTTATTACATGCCACAGTCAAATCAAGTTCAAGTTCCTATAGTACCACAACCTCATGCACTACCAGAACCTCAACCATCTCAATCTCATCAACCTCAACAACACAGCTTCTTCACCCCTGGAGGTGTTGACTGGAGCAGTTTACCGGATGACATGTCTGGTCATGAACAACTGTTCACAGGTGCTGGTCAACATGGTGGTGACAGTCCTTTTGGGAATCTAGCTCTTATGGCTTTGGAGTCTGCTGATACTTCATTTTCTCATGGCCCTGGAGTCTACTGAGGGTTCCTGCTCAAATGCATCATCTTCACAGGTAACTCAGGTATCTTCAGAGGCTAAAGCCAAGTTATGTTCTGAATCATGCATTGCTGCCTTTGTGTCCATTAGAGAGGCAAATGTAGCATTAATAAATCAAAAACTTGAGCTTGGGAAAACCATTTCCAAAAGAAAAGCCGAGTTTGAGTATGTTCTTAATAGTAAAAATGATGAGATTTATAAGCTTAAATGCCAATTAAATGATGAAAAGGCTAAGCTAGAGGTTATTCTGGATGACCAGAGAAGTCTCAAAGAAACCCTTGCAGTCACCCAGGTAGAGTGTGATCGGTGGGTACAATCATGCAAAGGTTTTGAAATGCTTCTTTGTAAGCAATCTGCTTCCAATGTGAAGTTTGGTATTGGTTACAATCACACTGCTCCTCCTACAGATTTTGCTTCAAGAGAAGAAGTGAAATCTGATGGAGAAAGCAATAACCAATCCACCTCATCATGTGATTCACTTTTTGATAGAGCATCATCAAAAGTTGAAGTTAGCACTAAGCCCTCTCAGAACCCATCAGCGGATATTGATGGTTCTACTGCTGACACTCACATGATAAAAGAGATGATCAACTCAGGAGTTATTTCTGAAAGTCCTGAAAGGACTGGAGAGCAAGATTTAACACCTGAAGTTCAAACTCCAACTACTGACAGCACTGAAGAGAAGAAAACTGTCAGTAGAAAGAGTTTGAAGACTACTGAAGAGGAAGTCAAGAAAGCAAATAATGCTTCCAAAGTACTGAAGTGCAAGTCTTCAGTAGTTTCATCCTCTTTAGTTGATGATCATCAAAGATGAAGAAGAAACCATGTGAAGTATGTGGTTTGTTCAATCATCTTACAGATGATTGTTGGTACAAAAGGGGATCCAAACTCAAACATAAAGAAGAAATTCAAGAGAAAATGGTTAAAATGAAAACTGAGTTTGGAGCCACATTTGTACCAGCAACATCAAATCCTGTAACCCTCAAGTCCAAACAGAAATCCAAAAAGGAAGGGGTTAAACAGGTAACAGCTGAGATTGCTCAAAAGAAGAAGGTGCAACATACGAAGTTATCAAACTCCAATGCCAATGTGTCTGAAGAGCTGAAAGCCTTATCCCAAAATCAGACACAGCTGGTTATGATGGTTCAACATCTATTGGGAAGAGTTAACCAATTAGATGTTCCTATGTTGAAACCACAGAAAAGGGGGTCCAAGCCAAAGGATTCCTTTTCTTCACCAGCTTCTTCCTCTCAGGCTGTTGTTTCCAACAAACATGTTAGTTTACCATCTGTTGATGAGAACAGGCCCAAGACCAAAAAGGTTTGGGTCTCAAAATCTAACTAATTTGTTGTATTTTGCAGGGTTCTTCAACATACCTCAGAGGCATCTGGTATGTAGACAGTGGAGGATCCATGCATATGACAGGAAACAGATCACTTCTTAATGACTACTCTCAAGGAAGGAAGGGGTTTGTGTCATTTGGCAATGATGCAAAGGGTTACATCATCGGCAAAGGCTTTGTTTCCAATGGGGAAATAAAGTTTGATGATGTTAACCATGTGGAAAATCTCAAGTACAACCTCTTGAGTGTCAGTCAAATGTGTGACAAAGGCCATGTTGCTCTTTTCACCAGTCAGAACTGTCGGATTCTGTCATCCAAAGTTCTAAGTTTGATTGATAAGGTGCTGGATGAACACACTCTCCTAAAGGCCAATAGGACAGGAAGAGTGTATGCCTTAGATCTTTCCAAGAAAATAGATCTCAAAGGCCATCCTTGCCTATTTTACAAGGCTTCCCCCCAAGAATCTATTCTATGGCATAGAAGGCTGGGTCATGTTAATCTCAAAAACATGAATCAGCTGATAAACCATGGTTTAGTAAGGGGACTGCCTAAGAAGGAGTTCAAGTGTGAAGATAACTGCAATGCTTGTTTAAAAGGAAAACAGCACAAAGCTTCATTTCCCTCCATAGAATAACCTAAGTCCACTGCCTGCTTATAGCTTCTTCACATGGATCTCTTTGGTCCTATGAAAGTGATGAGTATGGCTAAGAAGAAATACTGTCTGGTAATTGTGGATGATTACTCCAGATTTGTATGGACTTTCTTCTTGCATTCAAAGGATGAGGCTGCACAGTCCATTATGAACTTTGTGTTACACGTTGAGAAGCAGTATTCCCTACCAGTTAAGTGTGTGAGGAGTGACAATGGTACTGAATTCAGAAACCACACACTTGATGAGTTTTACTTATTTAAGGGAATCAAGAGGCAGTATAGCATCCCAAGAACTCCTGAGAAAAATGGAGTAGTGGAGAGAAAGAACAGGACCCTTATTGAAGCTGCAAGGTCCATGTTGGCTGACTCTGGACTACCAATGACTTTTTGGGCTGAAGCTGTCAATACAGCTTGCTATGTACAGAATAGAGTTCTAGTAAATCAGAGGTTAATGAAGACTCCATATGAAGTTCTTCATCATTTGGCCCCTCTAATTTCATTCTTCAGAGCATTTGGGTGTCCTTGTTTCATTCTCAACACACGGGATCAACTCCAAAAATTTGATCCTAAGGTGGATGCAGGGTACTTTGTTGGTTATTCATCAACTTGCAAAGCATACAGAGTCTTCAACTACAGAAGAAAGATGGTTGAAGAGACTCTACATGTTAAGTTTAATGAATCTCCTAAGGACAAGATTCCACAAAGCCCTGTGGAGCTATTTGATTTGGACATACTGCAATATGTTCCTTATCAAACTCCTGCTGTTGCTCCTGTCAACAGTTCACCACCTGGTGGTACTGCTGGTGCTGATGATGATAATGATAGCAGTACTCACCTCTTCAGGTTTAGTGATCAACTGCCTGATTCAGCTAGACCTGATGTTCCTGTAGCTCCAGTAGCACCATCCACTGATTGGTTTCAAGGAAATGATTCACCATCACCATCTGTTGCTGCTGAACCTGCTACAAACACTTGCACAGATCTCATTGTGTATCAAGATCTGAAAAATCACCCTATGTCTCAAATCATTGGTGATATCACTGCTGGCGTATCAACAAGAAGTCAATTGTCAAATTTCTGCTTCTATGCTCTCTTCATCAGTCAGCAAGAGCCAAAGAATTATCACATTGCTTTAAAGGACAATGGATGGGTTGATGCCATGCAGCTTGAGCTTCTTCAGTTCAAGAAACAGCAAGTGTGGGAACTAGTTCCTCTACCTCCAGGTAAGTGTGCAATAGGCACTAAATGGGTGTTTAGGAACAAAACTGATGAAAATGGGCTCATTGTTAAGAACAAGGCCAGACTGGTTGTTAAGGGGTTTGCACAAGAAGAAGGTATTGATTATGATGAAACCTTTGCCCCTGTAGCCAGACTGGAAGCAATTCGATTGTTTTTAGCTTATGCTGCTTATCAAAAACTTAAAGTTTTTCAAATGGATGTCAAAATTGCATTTTTGTATGGGAAAATTAAAGAAGAGGTTTATGTATGTCAACCACCAAGCTTTGAGGACAATAAACATCCTAATTGGGTGTATAAGCTCGATAAGGCTCTTTATGGGTTGAAACAAGCTCCTAGAGCCTGGTATGAGACATTATCAAACTTTCTTCTTGAAAATGATTTCACTAGAGGCTCCATTGATAAGCCTTTATTCATTAAGAAAGCTGGGCAGCATAATCTACTTGTTCAAAAATATGTAGATGATATTATTTTTGCATCCTCTGACCCTCAGTTGTGTGATGCCTTTACAAAGTTGATGCAACAGAAGTTTTAAATGAGTGCCATGGGAGAATTACAGTTCTTTCTGGGTTTGCAAATCAAACAAAAGGCTGATGAATGTCCATTCATCAGTCCAAATACACAAAAGATCTTTTGGAAAAGTTTGATTTACAAAACTGTAAGCCCTGTTCTACCCCCATGTGCAGCACCACACAACTGGATACAGATCAGAAAGGTAAAGTGGTTGATGAAACACTTTACAGATGTATGATTGGGTCCTTGATGTACTTAACAGCTTCTAGACCAGATATTATGTTTGCTACATGTGTTTGTGCTAGATTTCAGGCTGCACCTAAAGAGTCTCATCTGATTGCAGTCAAGAGGATCTTTAGATATTTGCAAGGTACACAATCTCTAGGTTTATGGTATTCCACTGGGCACTCTTGTAAATTAGTCGCTTTCTCTGATAGTGACTATGCAGGGTGTAAGTTGACCAGGAAATCAACTTCTGGTGGATGTCAATTCCTAGGCAACTGTTTGATTTCTTGGCAGAGTAAGAAACAAACATCTGTTGCTACATCCACTGCTGAAGCCGAGTACATTGCTGCTGCAAGTTGTACATCCAAGTACTCTGGCTTCAGAATCAACTTTTGGACTATGGCATTACAGAGATTAAGACTCCATTATTAATGGATAGTGCTTCAGCTCTTTGCATTGTCAAAAATCTAGTCCAGCACTCTAGGACCAAACATATAGAAATTAGACATCATTTTATAAGAGATTGTTTTGAAAAGGGTCTAATTAATCCTATGTTTGTGCCTAGTGCTGATGAGCTTGCAGACATTTTTACTAAGCCTTTGGATAGTTCACTTTCCACAACCTGGTGTTAGGCTTGGTATGCTGCAGCTAGAATAAGTGACAACTACTGATGATCTCAGTAATAAGTACTGGTGATCATTGGTAACCATGTCACATATAAGTACTGATGAGTTCTTTCTGATGGATTCTATGTGCCCAAGACGAATAGAATATTGATGCGGTTAGTACGTTATGATCCAAGTCGGGTTATACCCAATAACAAGCTTAGCAAACACCAATTGATATTTAATTGATGATATGATCATGCAATTAAATATTTACACCATTTAGAAAATGGGTTTTCTAAATAAGTTGCATATGATATAGAACAAATTATGAGGATAATTTGTGATGGGTTTATTGTTAATTTGTTATTTAAAGGGTTAAATAACATAAATAACATGAGAGTATACTTTAATTAAATTGTTTGATTAGAGAAGACATGTCACATTTAAATATGTCTAGTAGATGACTTATTTAATGTATGACAAAAGTTTTTTTAGAGTGTGTTTGTGTGCTAGATTAAAGAGGGAAAACCTCTTTTAATCTTAAAAATTTCGGCCGCCCATGGATCTTTTGATTGGCCCTCTTTCTTTGAAAACCAAGACACACTCAATATGTCTAAGACTCTTGAAAATCTGATCCATCTCTCATATGCAATACACACACACAACCTTTCTTTCTCTCTCAACATACATCTCGCAAAACAGCTGAAATAACAAGAGAAATTTTCGGGTTTTGTGTGTTCTTGGGTGTGCTCTCCCTAGCAAGAGTGGTGTTTACTTCTAAGGCTTGGGGTATACAAGCTTGAGGATCTCTAAACTTGAAGTCTCGGTCATTTTTTCAGCATCAAACATCTCCATTTTCTGTCGAATCTTCAGCTGTTGGAGAAGGTATCTTGGTAGCCCTTTTGTGGTTGTCATTTTGTGTTGTTTGTTGTTCTCTCATTGCTTGTCTATTCACATAATATGATCCTTGGATTATGGGTTTGTTTCATATGCTTAATGGCTATTTAAAGAACGTTTTTCAGCTTTGAAAAATATACAAAACTAATATTATCCGCTGCGTTTTCTGAAAGTTTAAATGGTTAAACTACGTTTTATGTTCTTAACAAACCCTTCAATGGCATCAAGAGCCGATTATGTGGATGACTTGCTTGTTTTGTCCTTTAAAATTGGTTTTAAGGATGATTATAGACTTGTTATAGGCTGGTTTTGGGCTGCTATGTTTTGTTTGAATGATTCCCCAACTTTCAAAGTCATATCACACATGCTTGTGATTAGATCTTGAAAGATTTACATGTTTGTTTTTGTTTTTTGGACAAAATAAAACCCGAAATTTCAGTTTATGTTGGCTGAAATTTCGTGGTTTTATGAGGGGTTTTCATTATTTTTTGGATGATTTGCTAGATGCTTGTCTTAGTGCATAACCTAGCCATTGACCTTGTGGATGTTTGGATGTTTGTGATGGTTGTATTCATTCATTCAATTGGGTTGTATTATTTGTTGTTTGTGCTTTGTTTCAAATGTAATTATTTACTATTGGGTTGTAATAAATAGATTAGGTGTATTTTCATTTTACTAGATATCTTGTATTAGGACTTTATATCTTGTAATATGAAGACATACACATTGGAAGCACAAAGGAAGGTCATGAAAGAAACATGGAGCATTTTGGATGCGTTTCAAGTGGAAGGCTTTTGGAAGTTTTCCATTTACTTTGTTTGTGAACCTTAGGAATGACCTATGGACCACACTTGTGATGGCAAACAAGTGTGGACCACTTTAGCTGCTATGGTTATGCACATATGCTCATATGGTTGCTTATGACTTGTTTGGATGTTTGTTATTTGTTGTGTGGTTAATTTTGACATTCATAACAAACTCGTTAACAAACTTAACAAGCTGAAAATTGATGGTTCTTAAAAGTTAATAAAAGGTTATTAAAATGATTTAATGATTTTAAAGATTAAAATAGGTTTTAATCAAAGGACCATAGGGTACCTTGTATTTGAAAGCATGCAAATACAAGTACATAGAGTTTTCTAAACTAGTATTATGAAATCTCTAAACTTTTGACCAAAAAGTTGAACACCATCCTTTTGCACAACACTTGAATCATTTGGAAACCCTTAATGGGATAAAGGTCACCTAACCATTTAGAGGGAACTTATGATTTAAGGTGGGGATACCACATTGGTGGGATAAAGGTCACCTAACCACTTATGTGGGTAAACTCACACGTGTGTGCAAGTGGGGTAACTTGATTTGCAAACCATGTTAAATGGATCACCTAAATATGGTTTCCAAATGGTGTTGATGGGATTAACATGCCGACTTTACATATGATGTTTAAAGGTCGATCCCATACATCTAGAAGTTGCAAATGGTTGCAATCGTCAATCGTTGACCACCTTATTAATTTAAATCGTGGGATAAAGGTCACCTAACCACAATTTAAATGTAATGTTGGGTTCTAGATTTTAATATAAAAATGGCCTTAAAAGGCATTAATTATTAAAATTGGCAATATCGAAAATACTAAAATAAAACTTTGTTAATTTTGTAGATGGCCTCACATAATGATAATTCCGATAACTCATCCGCGTCCAACCAATCTCTACGAGCGATCCTCCAAAAGGAACGTCTAAATCATAACAACTTTATCGACTGGTATCGAAACTTGAGAATCGTTCTCAAGCAAGAGAGAAGATCGTATGTTTTAGACGACCCTATCCCCGATCAACCTAGCGAGGATGATGAGGAGGCCTACAACGATTGGCTGAAGTACACTGAGGACTCCATCCAAGTGTCTTGTCTCATGCTAGCGAGCATGACTCCGGATCTCCAAAAGGAGTATGAACACCACGGAGCTTACGACATGATAACCCAGCTGAAGGAAACGTTCCAACAGCAAGCAAGGGTTTAGCGCTTCGAAACGGTTCGAGCACTCCATGCATGTCGTACGGACGACAACCAATCTGTTTCATCTTATGTACTTAAGATGAAAAGTCACATTGACCGCCTCGAGAGGCTTAATTGTCTCGTCTCGAAGGAATTGGCCACAGATTTAATCCTTAATGGCCTTACCAAAAGGTTCGAGACATTCGTGTTGAACTACAACATGAATTCTTGGGACAAAAGCATTGGTGAGCTTCACTCAATGCTCAAAACTGCCGAGGCGGCCATGGGTAAAAGGGTTTTACCCATTCTCACCATCAATGAAGGTGGGAACAATAAAAGGCCTCGTCCCGCACCCAAGGCAAAAGTTGCCAAGGGCAAGGGACCCGCTTGGGGAAAAGGGAAAGGGGTGGCAAGGGTGCCACCCAAACCACAAGAGAAAAAGCAAAAGGTTGCTACTAACGACCCATGCTTCAAGTGTGGGGAGATTGGACATTGGGCAAGGAATTGTCCTGTCCATCTCCAAGAGTTGAAAGCAAAGAGGGATGCCGGGCAGACCTCAGGTACAATATACATGATCCATATTGATTTAACATGATATCCTCTAACACATGGGTATTAGATACCGGATGTGGAACTCACATTTGCAATTTGTTGCAGGGGTTCAAAAGAAGTAGTGACTTCAAGAAAGGGGATGCAAGCCTCTACATGGGCAATGGGGCTAAAGTTCAAGTTGAAGCCCGTGGTGACTACATCTTGAAGCTTCCAAATGGTTTGGAAGTGATTTTGAACAATGTTTTGTATGCTCCTAGTTTGACTAGGAATATTATCTATGTAGCCCTGTTAAAACAATTTGGATATGTATTATCTTTTATTGAAAATGATATTCATGTTTCTTTAAATGGTATGTTCTATTTTAAAGCCATTCCCATTAATGGTATTTATGAATTGACTCATGAAAATACTCTAAATAGCTCATTGTACCAAACTAACACCAAGAAACTCAAGTTGGACTTGAGTGATACCTATCTTTGGCATTGTCGTCTTGGTCATATAAACAAGAAACGTATACAAACACTTCAAAAGAATGGTCTTTTAAAAACAAATGAATATAATTCATTTGATGTATGTGAATCTTGTTTACAAGGAAAGATGACTAAGGCACCCTTTAGTGGTACTAATGAAAGGGCAAAAGATTTATTAGGAATCATACATTCGGATGTATGTGGTCCTTTTAAGCCAATGACTAGGAATGGTGAAAGATACTTCATTACCTTTACCGACGATTATAGTCGCTATGGGTATGTGTACTTATTAAGGCACAAAGATGAAGCTTTTGAAATGTCAAAATCTTCAAGAATGAAGTAGAAAATCAACTTAACAAGTCAATTAAAGTTCTCCGTACCGATAGAGGAGGTGAATACCTGAGTGATGCTTTTCAAGATCATCTTAGGAGTTGTGGGATTGTCTCACAACTCACTCCACCTGGAACACCACAACATAATGGTGTGTCTGAGAGGAGGAATCGAACCTTATTGGATATGGTTCGATCTATGATGGCTAGAAGCACATTACCTCTATCTTTTTGGGGTTTCGCTTTGCTCTCCACGGCCCGTATTCTAAATATGGCCCCAACCAAAAGGTGGAAAGGACACCTTTTGAGATATGGCATGGAAGGGTTCCATCTCTATCATACTTAGGGTTTGGGGTTGTGAGGCTTGTTAAGACTCCCACCCCAAACAATTTAGAAGTCAGATCCACCAAGTGCGTCTTTGTTGGATATCCTAGAGATTCTATGGGATATATTTCTATAACCCACTGGAACAAAAGGTGTTTGTTGCCAGAAAGGGTGAGTTCTTAGAAGCAAAGTTCCTTATGGAAGGAACTAGCAGTAGAACAGTGGATCTTGAGGAGGATCAAGAACCACAACTCGATGCACGTTGGTTGAAACTAGCACTCAACATGAGGATGTTGAAGATGATCAAATGGTTGATCAATACACACAAAACGTTTGCAGAAGTGGTAGAACTAGTAATCACCTGAAAGATACGGATTTTTCATGGATGGATGCTATGTGGTAGATTCAGATGAACCAACCACATATCATGATGCAGTGTCCAATTCGGATTGTGACAAATGGCTCGAGGCCATGAGCGTTGAAATGCAATCCATGCATGACAATCAAGTATGGGACTTGGTTGTTCCACCTCCTAACTCAAAAGTAATTGGAAGCAAATGGGTTTTCAAGAAGAAAAAACCGATATGCATGGAAACTTGGATACTTATAAAGCTAGACTTGTAGCAAAGGGTTTCACTCAAACTCAAGGGGTTGATTATGATGAAACCTTCTCACCTGTTGCGATGCTAAAGTCTATAAGAATATTGTTTGCCATAGCTGCTCATTATGATTATGAGATTTGGCAAATGGATGTCAAACCGCTTTCCTAAATGGATATCTTGAGGAAGATGTCTATATGGTTCAACCTGAAGGTTTTGTCGATCCAAAACATCCTAATAAAGTATGCAAGCTAAAGAAATCAATCTATGGATTGAAACAAGCATCGAGAAGCTGGAATCACGTTGATGAGGAAGTAAAGAAATTTGCTTCATCAAAAACGCTGATGAAGCTTGTGTGTATAAGAAGGCTAGTGGGAGCACAATAACTTCCTCCTAGTATTGTATGTTGATGACATACTACTATTTGGAAATGACATTCCAACCTTGGAAGGTGTAAAAACCTGGCTTGGAAGTTGTTTTTCCATAAGGATCTTGGTGAAGCCGCCTATATTCTGGGAATAAAGATCTATAGGGATAGATCAAGGCGGTTGATTGATTGGTTGAATCAAAGTGCGTACATTGATAAGATCTTGAAAAGGTTCAAGATGGAAAACTCCAAGAAAGGTACCGTACCTATTCAAAGAGGAACAATATTGAGTACGACTCAATGTCCTAGCTCAAAGGATGAGCAAGATAAAATGAAGGCAATCCATACGCATCTGCTATAGGATCCATCATGTATGCGATGATATGCACTCGACCAGACGTGTCATGCGCTTAAGCATGACAAGCCGTTACCAGCAAAATCCTAGAAGCAGTCATTGGATGGCTGTTAAGAACATACTAAGTACCTAAGGAGGACAAGAGACATGTTCTAATCTATGGATCTGGTGATGAGGAACTCGTTGTAAAGGTTACACGGATGCGAGTTTCCAAACCGATCGTGATGATTCTCGGTCGCAATCGGGATATATTTTCATTCTGAATGGAGGAGCAGTCTCTTGGAAAAGCTCCAAACAGGATGTGGTGGCTCTATCAACTACAGAATCAGAATACGTCGCCGCCTCATTGGCAGCTCAAGAAGCTGCATGGTTAAGAAAATCATTGCCGATCTGGGGGTTGTCCTTCCATTCAGGACCCCCTAGAGATCTTTTGTGATAACGAGGGTGCGATAGCTCAAATCAGGAACCCGTGCTCATCAAACACTAGGCAATTGAGCGGAGATTCAACTACATACGAGATGAAGTTGAAAAAGGAAAGATATGTATTCGCAAAATTCACACGGATCAAAACTGCGGATCCTCTCATGAAGCTCCTGAAAGGCAAAGCATGAAGGTCATACTTGTGCCATGGGAATCAAAATCTAGTGATTGGATTGATCTGTAAATTTTGTATTTGGATATATGGAAACTCTTATTATTTGAATAAATTTATTTGGTTATAATGTTTCAATTAATGTTCCAATTTAGCATGTTTAATGACAGGATCAGTGATCACAAGTTTGATGTTTATCAGAATGTAAAGCAGCGGAATACACAAACGAATTAGACAAATTGTAGCAAGCAAACATATATGTAGCGTTAAGATCGCATACGGTTATAGGGAGAGAATATGAATTTCTGATTTCTAGGAATGTTTATAGATGTAGAATATTTCTAATCAATCAATCAAACATTCCATTCAATTGCTCATTCGCTCAATGATTACAATGGGTTGTCACTCCTTATATAGAGTGCAACAGTCACTGCTGTTATCACGGAAAGTGACAACTGGCAGATCCAATACAGAAATAACTAAATCTTAACAAACTACTGAAATGTTCACAACTACTGAGAACATATCAGCAAGTTAAGTACAAAATATAAAACTACTGAAACTACAACGACTGAAGAACAAGCTCTTCAGTCGTTTTACAAAACTACTGAAACATAAAACATAAAACTACTGATATCACAACTACTGAAGAAGTACTCTTCAGCAGTTGTGACAAACTACTGAGGCTTCAGTACTTGATCTTCAGACTTTGACCTTCAGGCGTTTCATCAGCTGATGACTTCAGTAGATATCATCAGCTGATGTCTTCAGTCTTTGTCTTCAGACTTTGTACATCAGTTGTTGATCTTCAGCACTTGTGAACTCTTCAGCTGTTGTACTTCAGTACTTTGGTCTTTCAGCTTCAGCACTTGTGTTCTTCAGCTGTTGTACTTCAGCACTTTGGTTCTTCATGTTAAGGGTCTTCAGCACTTGATCTTCAGCTGTTGAAGTCTTCAGCACTTGTCAAACTACTGATGAGGCTTTCAGCAGTTGTTGTGATACCGTGTGGGACTTAGAGGTTTTCTGATCTTGGCTCATTGGTTCTTTTGGTCCAACAAACTCCCCCTGAACCAATGCAGCCAAAACCTCTAACTTATTTAAACTCCCACTTATTGATGGCAAAAATGTTGGTCTTTTTCCTTCTTGATCAGTAGAGAAGATGACCCATGTACGCTCCGGCCTGGGAAGAACCTCAAATATTTGTTTGGCAGAGTATGAATGGGAACTCTGTTTTGGGGAACTGGACACAGAGTTGTTATCCCATTCATGAGATTCACTTCCCCATAATGAGTCTGTATGACTCACGACATAGGCCTCAAGGAGAACAATTTGTTCCTCTTGAGAGAGTTCTTCAGCTCCTCCTTCGAAGAAGAACTCTGGACCATAGTACTCTGATAAGTACTTCATGGTCCTGCCATTTTTCAGCTCCACCGTAGTTACCTCCCTGTATACAAATTCATCCGGATGGTTGCCTTCAAGGAGTAACTGGAGCTCATTCTTTTGGATGTCTTCAAGCTTTTTGTATAACACCCCTTCTTAATCATCTTGTTTTCTAGTAAGGCTTGAGGTGTCTTCTTTGCTTGGTGAGCTTTCTTGAATTCATCAATGATTTCCCAGGTGAGACTACAACGGCCAACATGATGGTAGATTCTATTGTTTTTCGTACTTGGCCGTTGTATCTGTGTGGGATAGTTCTTTTATGGATTCTAGAACTCACCCTGGGGTCTGGCCATACTCTCACTCTCTCCCTCTGATACTGAAAGTGTGTCTGAGAGTGTACAGCCTTTGAGCATGCCCTTTCATGGCTTGAATAGATGATGACTGAGGAAATTCCTTGTCAACCATCTTCAACAGTTGCTCATCGTGCTGTTTCTGCTGTTCTTCTTCTTCTATTTTGACTCTGACCATTTCCCTTTGAGAGTCGGGTGTGATCATGGATTGACTCTGGGGCTTTGGTAGCTTCAGAACAGCAGAGAGTGGCAGACTATCATCTTCATCCTCTTCTTCTACTCTTCTCCATCCTCAGCACCCTTCTCTCCTTCTACTGGGTACATCACTGGATGATGGTGGGTTGGTGAAGGGATTGGTTTTGAAGAGAGAGGATGTTTGGATTTTGGCTTAGAGGTTGGTTGGGAGATTTGAGGATAGGATCTGTTTGAGTGGGTGGAAGGAAGGTTGATCTAGCATCCTTGTAGTTAATTTTGCTTTTGTAGTTTAGCCATCTCTAACCTTTTGCCAGCCCCAGCCTCATCAAGGGCTTCCACAATGATCCCTTTGTTGAATTGCTCAGACAGACAGATTCTGGTGGCTATAGCCAGAATGCTGTCCCTGGACCATGCGCGGATCTCCATTAATGATCTTCCAAGTATTTTGCAATAAGCGGATCATTATTTCCAACCTCTCTTTCTCAAGAGCATCATACCCTGCCCATCGGGTTTGTATCTCTTGTACCTCTAACCTTCTGATCTCACTATCCAGTGTGGCTGTGTCAACCCCTGCCTGAATAGTTGGTCAATTATTTTATCCATGAGCGGCTGTGTGTGGTGTCAGCTTCTTTGACCAGCTCCTCCAAGATTTTCTTCAGCAGTTTGATCATCAGCACTTCTCTTTCGCTTGTACGTGAGCAGAGGTTTCTTTTCTTGTTTCTCCTCTTCCCCAGATCTCTTCCTCTTTCTATCTTTCACTGCAGTACTCTCCCCCTTTTTGGTTGCATTGGAGGAAGGGGTTGGTACCGCAGAAAGAGTCTTGTGGACAGCATCAACCAGGGCTGTAATGTTGAGGAAAGCCTCTCATCAAGGGCTTTGATCACTATATCAGTGATTATGGGGGTGATGAGAGGGAGGGAATTTTGGAGTATAGCACCTATTTGCTCAGGAGGGTTCTGTTCCTGAGAAGTAGGGCCTGAAGCAGAGGCAGGTGGTTGATTTGGGGGTGGCTCTGTGTTGGGAACCTTCAGGGAAGGTGCCATCTGTGGGTGTATGATGGTGGCAGATGGACTTGCATCCTGAGACATCTTGGCCAGCAGCTCTTTGAGTCTGCTAACCTCATCCTCTAGAATGGTGTTTTGAGCAACTACATCAAGAAGAAGCTCAGGTCATCATCAGTTGATACTGAATCACCTGACCTCCTGCTTAGAGCAGGATTTACATGCACTGGGTGTAGACCAGTTGGTGCATGTGCCCCTTGTGCTTGGTACTGGGGACTTCCAGCCTCAGGACAATGTCCATCATCAGCTGTTGCCTCTAGGGAGGTCTTAGCAATGTTACCAGCCTCACTCTGGTCATGTGCTGAGTCAGAGGAGGTGGCAGCCTCACTAGATATTCTAAGCTCCTTCTCTACACCAGGAGATAGAATTGGTAACCCCTGTGCTGTGGGTTCTCAATGCACTGTGTTCCTCCCCCTCAATTGTAGAGGTATTCCCAGTAAGAAGTGGTTTCTGGGGAGGGGGGAGGAGTGCAATTGAGTCAGCACTTGAGCAACTATTAAAGTTGGGCTGTGAGGGGCGGTTGTTTGGGGTACAGGGGTAGAAGCAGTGTGCACCTGGGGTGGATGGTGCTCTTCAATGGCAATCTCCTCAAGTGAGGAAGATCCCAGATAAGTAGGTGCCCCTTGGGTTGCTGCAGGCTCCTGTTGAGAGGAAGCCTGAGCGGCTGTGGCTGGAGGAGTCATTGTATCCACTAGGGGGTTTGGACTAGTGGATATATCCTGCGTTTGTTGTGCAGGAGCATCCTCAGGGGACTCAATTCCCTGAGTAGCCTTTTTGGGTTTCTTTTTGGTGGGTTTGGTGGGGACATTGGATTTGGAGGTGGTGGCTGTGGGTTCCAGCTGCGTGGGTTTTCGCAGCTTGGCAGCCAGTTTGAGTGTCCGGTCGGAGTTGTGCCGGGAGTATACTTCTGGCAAAACAGCCGTAGCAGGGACTCCCAAGCCAACAAGTCCCTCAGCATTAAGCTGGTCTATTATAATGGCCATTATGAACCGTGGATAGAGTATCCAACGGTTGGCAGTTAGTTTTTGAGCCATATCTTTGAGCTCTGAAAATATTAATTCTGAAAAGTTCAGTGGTTGTTGCTCAAGGATAGAATACAATACCTGCTGCCATTTGGTGGACATTTGATCCCAAGACGATGTCTTAGGGGCCAAACATACATTGACCATGTGAAAGATCAGGCGCTCAGCGTCATTAAAGTGTTTCTTCATGATGGTGGTGGCACTGAGATCACCTTGATATCCATGCTGAGCAAATGATAGATCTATGGTGCCCTTCGGATATCCAGCAGGAGGTAGCATCACTCAGTTGAAGAATTTTACGGATTGTTGCAGGAGTAATCACTACTTCTTTGTTGTTGACGACTGACCGGAGGGATCGTGTTTGCTCTCCTCAGTAGTAACATTAACGTTCATCCAAAATTGGTTCAAGGATTCGGCATGTAAAACGGGGTTCAGAAGGAATGCCTTGTTGTATGGGGACTGAACCATAAGATCGATAGCAGTATCGAACTTAGTCCAGATCGGCGATTTTGTGAGGTAGGCAACACAGTTGTGTCGCGGTTTAATTTGCAAAGACGCCATGGAAATTTGTTGAGAGGAACGTTAGGTTTGAAGAAGATGAAGCATGGAGAGCTCAGGTTAAGGGTATTTATAGGGTACGGGTGAGGAAACGACTGAAGGATGTGGTGTTAGTCATCAGTAGTTTTAAACGACCGTTGACATGGTATTATCCTTTCAGACGTTGAAACAGCTGAAGTCGCGGTGTTAGGCATCAGTAGTTTAGAAAACTACTGAAGACCGTGGTTTTGACTTCAGGTGATTGAAACAACTGAGGACATGGTGTTTGTCATCAGTAGTTATGAAACTACTGAAGACAGTGGTTTTGTCATCAGCTGTTGTAAACAACTGAAGACTTGGTATTGGTCATCAGTAGTTATAAAACTACTGAAGACGTGGTTTTGCTTCAGTTGTTTAAAATGAAACAGCAGTGGTACAAACGACTGAGGAGAAAGTTCTCTTCAGCTGTTTTCGTCAATTCTTAGCTTTTCAGCTGTTTCAAACTGTCCTCAACACATTCATCAGTCTTTATGGCTGATTTCAGTTGTTTCATAGGACATCAGTACTTATCTGTTTTTACTGATTTCAGTAGTTATGACTACATCAGTAGTTGTAACTACTTCAGTAGTTTAGAGAACAGATGAAGTACTTCAGTACTTGTGAGAACTTTTAGCCTTCAGTAGTTATAAAAACTACTGAGGTTAAAAGAGCTCATCAGTACTTATATGTGACAGGCACTCATGATCATCAATATGAATTACTGAGATCATCAGTAGTTGTCACCTATTCTAGCTGCAGCATACCAAGCCTTAACACCAGGTTTTGGAAAGTTGAACTATCCAAAGGCTTAGTAAAAATGTCTGCAAGCTCATCAGCACTGGGCACAAACTTAGGATCAATCAGACCTTTTTCAAAACAATCTCTATAAAATGATGTCTGATCTCTATATGTTTGGTCCTAGAGTGCTGGACTGGATTTTTGACAATGCAAAGAGCTGAAGCACTATCCATTAACAATGGAGTCTTAGTCTCTGTAATGCCATAATCCAAAAGTTGGTTTTGAAGCCAGAGTACCTGAGATGTACAGCTTGCAGCAGCAATGTACTCTGCTTCCGCAGTGGATGTAGCAACTGAGGTCTGTTTCTTGCTCTGCCAAGAAATCAAGCAGTTGCCTAGGAATTGACATCCACCAGAAGTTGATTTCCTGGTCAACTTACACCCTGCATAGTCACTGTCAGAAAAAGCAACTAATTTACCAGAATGTTGGTAGAATACCATAAACCTAGAGATGGAGTGCCTTGCAGATATCTAAAGATCCTCTTGACTGCAATCAGATGAGACTCTTTAGGTGCAGCCTGAAATCTAGCACAAACACATGTAGCAAACATAATATCTGGTCTAGAAGCTGTTAAATACATCAAGGACCCAATCATACATCTGTAAAGTGTTTCATCAACCACTTTACCTTTCTGATCTGAGTCCAGTTGTGTGGTGCTGCTCTCATGGGAGTAGAACAGGGCTTACAGTTTTGTAAATCAAACTTTTGCAAAAGATCTTTTGTATATTTGGATTGATGAATAAAAATTCCATCAGCCTTTTGTTTGATTTGCAACCCCAGAAAGAACTGTAATTCTCCCATGGCACTCATTTCAAACTTCTGTTGCATCAACTTTGTAAAGGCATCACACAACTTTGGATCAGAGGATGCAAAAATGATATCATCTACATAAATTTGAACAAGTAGATTATGCTGCCCAGCTTTCTTAATAAATAAAGTCTTGTCTATGGAGCCTCTAGTGAAATTGTTTTCCAGAAGAAAGTTTGATAATGTCTCATACCAGGCTCTGGGAGCTTGTTTTAACCCATAAAGAGCTTTATCAAGCTTATACACCCAATTAGGATGTTTGTTGTCCTCAAAGCCTGGAGGTTGACATACATAAACCTCTTCTTTAACTTTTCCATACAAAAATGCACTTTTGACATCCATTTGAAAGACTTTAAGTTTTTGATAAGCAGCATAAGCTAAAAACAATCGAATTGCTTCCAGTCTGGCTACAGGGGCAAAGGTTTCATCATAATCAATACCTTCTTCTTGTGCAAACCCCTGAACAACCAGTCTGGCCTTGTTCTTAACAATAAGCCCATTTTCATCAGTTTTGTTCCTAAACACCCATTTAGTGCCTATTGCACACTTACCTGGAGGTAGAGGAACCAGTTCCCACACTTGCTGTTTCTTGAACTGAAGAAGCTCAAGCTGCATGGCATCAACCCATCCATTGTCCTTTAAAGCAATGTGATAATTCTTTGGCTCTTGCTGACTGATGAAGAGAGCATAGAAGCAGAATTTGACAATTGACTTCTTGTTGATACTCCAGCAGTGATATCACCAATGATTTGAGACATGGGGTGATTCTTCAGATCTTGATACACAATGAGATCTGTGCAAGTGTTTGTAGCCGGTTCAGCAGCAACAGATGGTGATGGTGAATCATTTCCTTGAAACCAATCAGTGGATGGTAATTCAAAGGAAGTTGAATTCGAAGAAATCTCATCAGCATTTGTTGTGGATGGTGCTACTGGCGCTACAGGAACATCAGGTCTAGTTGAATCAGGCAGCTGATCACTAAACCTGAAGAGGTGAGTACTGCAATCATCATCATCATCAGCAGTACCACCAGGTGGTGAACTGTTGACAGGAGCAACAGCAGGAGTTTGATAAGGAACATATTGCAGTATGTCCAGATCAAATAACTCCACAGGACTTTGTGGAATCTTGTCCTTTGGAGATTCATTAAACTTAACATGTAGAGTTTCTTCAACCATCTTTGTTCTGCAGTTGAAGACTCTGTATGCTTTGCAAGTAGATGAATAACCAACAAAGTATCCTGCATCCACCTTAGGATCAAATTTGTGGAGTTGATCCTTTGTGTTGAGAATAAAACAGGGACACCCAAATGCTTTGAAAAATGAAATCAGTGGAGCCAAATGATGGAGAACTTCATATGGAGTCTTCATCAACCTCTGATTTACTAAAACTCTATTTTGCACATAACAAGCTGTGTTGACAGCTTCGGCCCAAAAGGTCAATGGCAAACCTGAGTCAGCCAGCATGGACCTTGCAGCTTCAATGAGGGTCCTGTTCTTTCTCTCCACTACTCCATTTTGTTCCGGAGTCCTTGGAATGCTGAACTGCCTTTTGATTCCCTTTGAGAGATAGAAGTCATCAAGTGTATGATTTCTGAACTCAGTTCCATTATCACTCCTAATACACTTGACTGGAAGGGAATACTGCTTCTCAATGTACAGCACAAAGTGGATAATCTTCTGAGCAGCCTCATCCTTTGAATGTAGAAAGAAAGTCCATACAAATCTGGAGTAATCATCCACAATTACCAGACAGTATTTCTTCTTTGCCATGCTCATTACTCTCACAGGACCAAATAGATCCATATGCAGTAATTGCAAGCAGGCAGTGGACTTGGACACTTCAATAGGAGGAAATGAGACCTTGTGTTTTCCTTTTAAACAAGCAGTGCAAGTTTCATCACAGTGGAACTCCTTTATTGGTAAGCCTCTGACTAAACTATTGTGGCTAAGCTGATTCATGTTTTTGAGATTAACATGACCAAGCCTCCTGTGCCATAGTTTAGATTCTTGAAAAGAGGCTTTGGAAAATAGGCAAGGATTACCTTTGAGATCTATCTTCTTAGAGAGATCTAAGGCATACACTCTTCCTGTCCTGTTGGCTTTCAGGAGAGTGTGATCATCCAACACCTTGTCAATCAAGGGCAAAACTTTGGATGACAGAATCCTACAGTTTTGACTTGTGAAAAGGGCAACATGGCCTTTATCACACATTTGACTGACACTCAAGAGGTTGTACTTGAGATTTTCCACATGATTAACATCATCAAATTTGATTTCTCCATTGGAGACAAAGCCCTTACCGATGATGTAACCCCTAGCATCATTGCCAAAAGAGACAAATCCCTTCTTTCCTTGAGAGTAGTCATGAAGAAGAGAGATGTTCCCAGTCATGTGCATGGATCCCCCACTGTCTACATACCAGATGCTATTTTGGCATGTTGAAGAACCCTGCAATAATAAACAATCAGTTAGTTTTAGAGACCCAAACCTTTTTGGTTTTGGGCCTGGTCTCATCAATAGATGGTAAACTAGCATGTTTATTTGTAACAACAGCCTGAGAGGAAGAAGATGGTGCAGAAGAGGAGTCCTTTGGCTTAGACCTCCTTTTCTGTGGTTTCAACATAGGAGAATCTAGTTGGTTAACTCTACCCAACAGATGTTGTACCATCATCACCAGCTGTGTCTGATTTTGTGATAAAGCTTTCAGCTCATCAGACACATTGCTAGTGGAGTTAGATAAGGTCCTATGTTGCACCTTCTTCTTTTGAGCACCCTCAGCTGTCACCTGTTTAACTCCTTCCTTTTGGATTGCTTTAAGGACTTAAGGGTTACAGGATTTGATGTTGCTGATACAAATGTGGTCTCAAACTCAGTTTTCATTTTTACCATTTTCTCATTAATTTCTTCTTTTGTTTGAGTTTGGAACCTCTTTTGTACCAACAATCATCTGTAAGATGATTGAACAAACCACATACTTCACATGGTTTCTTCTTCATCTTAGGTTGATCATCAACTAAAGATGGTGAAGCAACAGAAGACTTGTTCTTCAATGCTTTGGAAGCATTGGTTGCTTTCTTGACAGCATCTTTAGTAGTCTTCAAACTCTTTCTACTGCCAGTTTTCTTCTCTTCAGTACTGACAGCAGTTGAAGTTTGAACTTCAGGAGTTGAATCCTGCTCTCCAGTCCTTTCAGGACCTTCAGGATTGACTCCTGAGTTGATCAACTTATTGATCATGTGAATGTCAGCATTTGGACCATCAACATCAGCTGATAGGTTCAAAGAGGACTTGATACTGACTGCTACTTCTGATTGTGCTGTATCAGAAGGTAGATCACATGACTTGATGGATTGGTTATCACTCTCACCATCAGATTCTACCTCTGCTCTTGGGGTAAAATCTGTAGGTGGAGCAGTGTGATTGTAACCAATTCCAAACTTCACATTTGAAGCAGATTGCTTACTAAGAAGCATTTCAAAACCTTTGCATGATTGTACCCATCTATCACACTCGACCTGGGTAACTGCAAGGGTTTCTTTGAGATCTTTGTACTTCTCTAAAAGTACATCTTCTCTAGCCTTATCATCAATTATTTTGCAATTCAGTTTATAAACTCATCATTTTTATCTTTGAGCACAAACTCAAACTCAGCTTTGTTTTTGGAAATTTCTTGTTCTAGCTCAATGTTCTTATTAATTAAAGCTACATTTGCTTCTCTAATGGAAGCAAATGCTGCTATGCATTGTTCAGAACATAATTTGGCTTTTGCCTCAGAGGATACCTGTGATACCTGAGGTGTAGAGGCATTGGAAGATGAAGTATCAGCAGACTCCAAAGCCATAAGAGCTAGATTCCCAAAGGGACTGTCACCACCATGTTGACCAGCACCTGAGAACAGTTGATCATGACCAGACAAGTCATCTGGTAAACTGCTCCAGTCAACAACTCCTGGGGTGAAGAAGCTGTGTTGTTGAGATGAAGGTTGTTGATGAGATAGGGAAGGCTGAGGTTCTGGTAATGCATGAGGTTGTGGTGTCATAGGAACTTGAACTTGACTTGACTGTGGCATGTAATAACAGGGTACTGATAAGGCATTTGACCCTGAGGACAAAATATGCCGGAGATTGTTGTTGAGGATGATGACTAGATGTGACAGGATGTTGCCCTCTGTTTTGTTGACTGTTGCCAGGAAAAGTCACAAAGGGTGCAGTAGAGTTTGATCCAGTTGATCTACACTCTCTTGCAAAGTGTCCAAGCCGTTGGCATTTGTGACACCTCAACTTGCTCTTGTCAAAACCAACTTTGGTTTTGCCAGAGAGTCCTGGGAATTTTCTTCCAGTTCTTTTGTAGAACTTCTGAGATCTGATATTTATCAAGGCCATTTGGCTCAAAATATCCATCTCTTCTAAGTCATCATCAGCAATCCCCTTGAGATCATCCATAATGAAACATAATTGTCATTATTACCTCCAGTAAACTGACCATCAACACTTACAAATGCAGAATTAGAAGTGCTCGAAGAGAAATTAATATGCTCATCATACTGGCATTCAGATGCAGCATATTCTGACTCATGACCCACCAAGGCAGTGTTGCCTTGAATAAAGTCTTCAGTGAGCTTTCCAGATGAAGACAGCTTTCTCTTCTGTTCTATCTCTCTCTCAAAAGTGAGCAATTTCCCATGGAGTTGGGTGAGAGATAGTTTGTCCAAACTTGCACTGGAGCGTAGGACAATAGTATATGTGTCCCATCTCTCAGGCAGTGATCTGAGAAATCTGTTATTCATCTGAATATTGGTGTATTCAAGTTTGACCATTTTTAGTTCAGAGATCAAACAAGAAAACCGCTCATATTGTTGAGTCAGTGTCTCACCCTTTCTATGAGAGAATGTCTCATATTGTTGGGCAAGAATTTCTCTATTATTTGCCAAGACCTCATCTGTTCCTCCAAATTGTTCTTTCAAAGCAATCCAGAGGTCATGGGCAGTTTCATGATGCATTAGCCCAGAATAGATTTCATTGGGCAAAGCCATGGCCAGAATTCCATGGGCTTTTGCATCAATCTCAAGCAACTTTTATCCTCATCTGAGTATTGCTCCCTCCTCTTCGGAACCATTTGATTGGTTTCCGGGTTATTCACCATAGGCTTGTGTGGACCATGTACCACTGATGTCCAACACCCTGCGCTGTTAACAGACAGGTGATGGAGCATACGTCTTTGCCATATGTTATACTCATTCCTAACCAGCATAGGAGGCTTGGTTGAGGAACCAGTATTGTGAGGATCATTGGAGGGAGTGGTCATTTTCAGTTCAAAAACAGTTTAGTTCAAGTTTTAAAAAGTTTTAGACAAACCACAACAAACTCAATGAGAACCAAGAATAAGATCTCAGGATGAATGAGCAGAAATACAGAAAATTCAATCTCTATAACCGTTTCTTGCAAAAACAAAAGCTAATTCAATCAAACTTGGATCTTGAATAGCAGTTTCAATGATCAATTATTAGATCGATCAATGATTAACCTGCTCTGATACCATTTGACAGGATCAGTGATCACAAGTTTGATGTTTATCAGAATGTAAAGCAGCGGAATACACAAACGAATTAGACAAATTGTAGCAAGCAAACAATATGTAAGCGTTAAGATCGCATACGTTATAGGGAGAGAATATGAATTTCTGATTTCTAGGAATGTTTATAGATGTAGAATATTTCTAATCAAATCAATCAAACATTCCATTCAATTGCTCATATCGCTCAATGATTACAATGGTTGTCACTCCTTATATAGAGTGCAACAGTCACTGCTGTTATCACGGAAAGTGACAACTGGCAGATCCAATACAGAAATAACTAAATCTTAACAAACTACTGAAATGTTCACAACTACTGAGAACATATCAGCAAGTTAAGTACAAAATATAAAACTACTGAAACTACAACGACTGAAGAACAAGCTCTTCAGTCGTTTTACAAAACTACTGAAACATAAAACATAAAACTACTGATATCACAACTACTGAAGAAGTACTCTTCAGCAGTTGTGACAAACTACTGAGGCTTCAGTACTTGGTCTTCAGACTTTGACCTTCAGGCGTTTCATCAGCTGATGACTTCAGTAGATATCATCAGCTGATGTCTTCAGTCTTTGTCTTCAGACTTTGTACATCAGTTGTTGATCTTCAGCACTTGTGAACTCTTCAGCTGTTGTACTTCAGTACTTTGGTCTTTCAGCTTCAGCACTTGTGTTCTTCAGCTGTTGTACTTCAGCACTTTGGTTCTTCAGCTGTTAAGGTCTTCAGCACTTGATCTTCAGCTGTTGAAGTCTTCAGCACTTGTCAAACTACTGATGAGGCTTTCAGCAGTTGTTGTGATACCGTGTGGGACTTAGAGATTTTCTGATCTTGGCTCATTGGTTCTTTTGGTCCAACAAACTCCCCCTGAACCAATGCAGCCAAAACCTCTAACTTATTTAAACTCCCACTTATTGATGGCAAAAATGTTGGTCTTTTTCCTTCTTGATCAGTAGAGAAGATGACCCATGTACGCTCCGGCCTGGGAAGAACCTCAAATATTTGTTTGGCAGAGTATGAATGGGAACTCTGTTTTGGGGAACTGGACACAGAGTTGTTATCCCATTCATGAGATTCACTTCCCCATAATGAGTCTGTATGACTCACGGACATAGGCCTCAAGGAGAACAATTTGTTCCTCTTGAGAGAGTTCTTCAGCTCCTCCTTCGAAGAAGAACTCTGGACCATAGTACTCTGATAAGTACTTCATGGTCCTGCCATTTTTCAGCTCCACCGTAGTTACCTCCCTGTATACAAATTCATCCGGATGGTTGCCTTCAAGGAGTAACTGGAGCTCATTCTTTTGGATGTCTTCAAGCTTTTTGTATAACAACCCCTTCTTAATCATCTTGTTTTCTAGTAAGGCTTGAGGGTCTTCTTTGCTTGGTGAGCTTTCTTGAATTCATCAATGATTTCCCAAGGTGAGACTACAACGGCCAACATGATGGTAGATTCTATTGTTTTTCGTACTTGGCCGTTGTATCTGTGTGGGATAGTTCTTTTATGGATTCTAGAACTCACCCTGGGGTCTGGCCATACTCTCACTCTCTCCCTCTGATACTGAAAGGTGTGTCTGAGAGTGTACAGCCTTTGAGCATGCCCTTTCATGGCTTGAATAGATGATGACTGAGGAAATTCCTTGTCAACCATCTTCAACAGTTGCTCATCGTGCTGTTTCTGCTGTTCTTCTTCTTCTATTTTGACTCTGACCATTTCCCTTTGAGAGTCGGTGTGTGATCATGGATTGACTCTGGGGCTTTGGTAGCTTCAGAACAGCAGAGAGTGGCAGACTATCATTCATCCTCTTCTTCTACTTCTTCTTCCATCCTCAGCACCCTTCTCTTCTACGGGGTACATCACTGGATGATGGTTGGGTTGGTGAAGGGATTGGTTTTGAAGAGAGAGGATGTTTGGATTTTGGCTTAGAGGTTGGTTGGGAGATTTGAGGGATAGGATCTGTTTGAGTGGGTGGAAGGGAAGGTTGATCTAGCATCCTTGTAGTTAATTTTGCTTTTGTAAGTTTAGCCATCTCTAACCTTTTGCCAGCCCCAGCCTCATCAAGGGCTTCCACAATGATCCCTTTGTTGAATTGCTCAGACAGACAGATTCTGGTGGCTATAGCCAGAATGCTGTCCCTGGACCATGCGCGGATCTCCATTAATGATCTTCCCAAGTATTTTGCAATAAAGCGGATCATTATTTCCAACCTCTCTTTCTCAAGAGCATCGTACCCTGCCCATCGGGTTTGTATCTCTTGTACCTCTAACCTTCTGATCTCACTATCCAGTGTGGCTGTGTCAAACCCTGCCTGAATAGTTGGTCAATTATTTTATCCATGGAGCGGCTGTGTGTGGTGTCAGCTTCTTTGACCAGCTCCTCCAAGGATTTTTCTTCAGCAGTTGATCATCAGCTTCTCTTTCGCTTGTACGTGAGCAGAGGTTGCTTTTCTTGTTTCTCCTCTTCCTCAGATCTCTTCCTCTTTCTATCTTTCACTGCAGTACTCTCCCCCTTTTTGGTTGCATTGGAGGAAGGGGTGGTACGCAGAAAGAGTCTTGTGGACAGCAGCATCAACCAGGGCTGTAATGTTGAGGAAAGCCTCTCATCAAGGGCTTTGATCACTATATCAGTGATTATGGGTGATGAGAGGGAGGGAATTTTGGAGTATAGCACCTATTTGCTCAGGAGGGTTCTGTTCCTGAGAAGTAGGGCCTGAAGCAGAGGCGGGTGGTTGATTTGGGGGTGGCTCTGTTTGGGAAACCTTCAAGGGAAGGTGCCATCTGTGGGTGTATGATGGTGGCAGATGGACTTGCATCCTGAGACATCTTGGCCAGCAGCTCTTTGAGTCTGCTAACCTCATCCTCTAGAATGGTGTTTTGAGCAACTACATCGAAGAAGAAGCTCAGGTCATCATCAGTTGATACTGAATCACCTGACCTCCTGCTTAGAGCAGGATTTACATGCACTGGGTGTAGACCAGTTGGTGCATGTGCCCCTTGTGCTTGGTACTGGGGACTTCCAGCCTCAGGACAATGTCCATCATCAGCTGTTGCCTCTAGGGAGGTCTTAGCAATGTTACCAGCCTCACTCTGGTCATGTGCTGAGTCAGAGGAGGGGTGGCAGCCTCACTAGATATTCTAAGCTCCTTCTCTACACCAGGAGATAGAATTGGTAAACCCCTGTGCTGTGGGTTCTCAATGCACTGTGTTCCTCCCCCTCAATTGTAGAGGATTCCCAGTAGAAGTGGTTTCTGGGGAGGGGGTGAGGAGTGCAATTGAGTCAGCACTTGAGCAACTATTAAAGTTGGGCTGTGAGGGGCGGTTGTTTGGGGTACAGGGGTAGAAGCAGTGTGCACCTGGGGTGGATGGTGCTCTTCAATGGCAATCTCCTCAAGTGAGGAAGATCCCAGATAAGTAGGTGCCCCTTGGGTTGCTGCAGGCTCCTGTTGAGAGGAAGCCTGAGCGGCTGTGGCTGGAGGAGTCATGGTATCCACTAGGGGGTTTGGACTAGTGGATATATCCTGCGTTTGTTGTGCAGGAGCATCCTCAGGGGACTCAATTCCCTGAGTAGCCTTTTTGGGTTTCTTTGTGGTGGTTTGGTGGGGACATTGGATTTGGAGGTGTGGCTGTGGGTTCCAGCTGCGTGGGTTTTCGCAGCTTGGCAGCCAGTTTGAGTGTCCGGTCGGAGTTGTGCCGGGAGTATACTTCTGGCAAAACAGCCGTAGCAGGGACTCCCAAGCCAACAAGTCCCTCAGCATTAAGCTGGTCTATTATAATGGCCATTATGAACCGTGGATAGAGTATCCAACGGTTGGCAGTTATTTTTGAGCCATATCTTTGAGCTCTGAAAATATTAATTCTGAAAAGTTCAGTGGTTGTTGCTCAAGGATAGAATACAATACCTGCTGCCATTTGGTGGACATTTGATCCCAAGACGATGTCTTAGGGGCCAAACATACATTGACCATGTGAAAGATCAGGCGCTCAGCGTCATTAAAGTGTTTCTTCATGATGGTGGTGGCACTGAGATCACCTTGATATCCATGCTGAGCAAATGATAGATCTATGGTGCCCTTCGGATATCCAGCAGGAGAGGTAGCATCACTCAGTTGAAGAATTTTTCGGATTGTTGCAGGAGTAATCACTACTTCTTTGTTGTTGACGACTGACGGAGGGATCGTGTGTTGCTCTCCTCAGTAGTAACATTAACGTTCATCCAAAATTGGTTCAAGGATTCGGCATGTAAAACGGGGTTCAGAAGGAATGCCTTGTTGTATGGGGACTGAACCATAAGATCGATAGCAGTATCGAACTTAGTCCAGATCGGCGATTTTGTGAGGTAGGCAACACAGTTGTGTCGCGGTTTAATTTGCAAAGACGCCATGGAAATTTGTTGGAGAGGAACGTTAGGTTTGAAGAAGATGAAGCATGGAGAGCTCAGGTTAAGGGTATTTATAGGGTACGGGTGAGGAAACGACTGAAGGATGTGGTGTTAGTCATCAGTAGTTTTAAACGACCGTTGACATGGTATTATCCTTTCAGACGTTGAAACAGCTGAAGTCGCGGTGTTAGGCATCAGTAGTTTAGAAAACTACTGAAGACCGTGGTTTTGACTTCAGGTGATTGAAACAACTGAGGACATGGTGTTTGTCATCAGTAGTTATGAAACTACTGAAGACAGTGGTTTTGTCATCAGCTGTTGTAAACAACTGAAGACTTGGTATTAGTCATCAGTAGTTATAAAACTACTGAAGACGTGGTTTTGCTTCAGTTGTTTAAAATGAAACAGCAGTGGTACAAACGACTGAGGAGAAAGTTTCTTCAGCTGTTTTCGTCAATTCTTAGCTTTTCAGCTGTTTCAAACTGTCCTCAACACATTCATCAGTCTTTATGGCTGATTTCAGTTGTTTCATAGGACATCAGTACTTATCTGTTTTTACTGATTTCAGTAGTTATGACTACATCAGTAGTTGTAACTACTTCAGTAGTTTAGAACAGATGAAGTACTTCAGTACTTGTGAGAACTTTTAGCCTTCAGTAGTTATAAAAACTACTGAGGTTAAAAGAGCTCATCAGTACTTATATGTGACAGGCACTCATGATCATCATATGAATTACTGAGATCATCAGTAGTTGTCACCTATTCTAGCTGCAGCATACCAAGCCTTAACACCAGGTTTTGGAAAGTTGAACTATCCAAAGGCTTAGTAAAGATGTCTGCAAGCTCATCAGCACTGGGCACAAACTTAGGATCAATCAGACCTTTTTCAAAACAATCTCTTATAAAATGATGTCTGATCTCTATATGTTTGGTCCTAGAGTGCTGGACTGGATTTTTGACAATGCAAAGAGCTGAAGCACTATCCATTAACAATGGAGTCTTAGTCTCTGTAATGCCATAATCCAAAAGTTGGTTTTGAAGCCAGAGTACCTGAGATGTACAGCTTGCAGCAGCAATGTACTCTGCTTCCGCAGTGGATGTAGCAACTGAGGTCTGTTTCTTGCTCTGCCAAGAAATCAAGCAGTTGCCTAGGAATTGACATCCACCAGAAGTTGATTTCCTGGTCAACTTACACCTGCATAGTCACTGTCAGAAAAAGCAACTAATTTACCAGAATGGTTGGTAGAATACCATAAACCTAGAGATGGAGTGCCTTGCAGATATCTAAAGATCCTCTTGACTGCAATCAGATGAGACTCTTTAGGTGCAGCCTGAAATCTAGCACAAACACATGTAGCAAACATAATATCTGGTCTAGAAGCTGTTAAATACATCAAGGACCCAATCATACATCTGTAAAGTGTTTCATCAACCACTTTACCTTTCTGATCTGAGTCCAGTTGTGTGGTGCTGCTCATGGGAGTAGAACAGGGCTTACAGTTTTGTAAATCAAACTTTTGCAAAAGATCTTTTGTATATTTGGATTGATGAATAAAAATTCCATCAGCCTTTTGTTTGATTTGCAACCCCAGAAAGAACTGTAATCTCCCATGGCACTCATTTCAAACTTCTGTTGCATCAACTTTGTAAAGGCATCACACAACTTTGGATCAGAGGATGCAAAAATGATATCATCTACATAAATTTGAACAAGTAGATTATGCTGCCCAGCTTTCTTAATAAATAAAGTCTTGTCTATGGAGCCTCTAGTGAAATTGTTTTCCAGAAGAAAGTTTGATAATGTCTCATACCAGGCTCTGGGAGCTTGTTTTAACCCATAAAGAGCTTTATCAAGCTTATACACCCAATTAGGATGTTTGTTGTCCTCAAAGCCTGGAGGTTGACATACATAAACTCTTCTTTAACTTTTCCATACAAAAATGCACTTTTGACATCCATTTGAAAACTTTAAGTTTTTGATAAGCAGCATAAGCTAAAAACAATCGAATTGCTTCCAGTCTGGCTACAGGGGCAAAGGTTTCATCATAATCAATACCTTCTTCTTGTGCAAACCCCTGAACAACCAGTCTGGCCTTGTTCTTAACAATAAGCCCATTTTCATCAGTTTTGTTCCTAAACACCCATTTAGTGCCTATTGCACACTTACCTGGAGGTAGAGGAACCAGTTCCCACACTTGCTGTTTCTTGAACTGAAGAAGCTCAAGCTGCATGGCATCAACCCATCCATTGTCCTTTAAAGCAATGTGATAATTCTTTGGCTCTTGCTGACTGATGAAGAGAGCATAGAAGCAGAAATTTGACAATTGACTTCTTGTTGATACACCAGCAGTGATATCACCAATGATTTGAGACATGGGGTGATTCTTCAGATCTTGATACACAATGAGATCTGTGCAAGTGTTTGTAGCCGGTTCAGCAGCAACAGATGGTGATGGTGAATCATTTCCTTGAAACCAATCAGTGGATGGTAATTCAAAGGAAGTTGAATTCGAAGAAATCTCATCAGCATTTGTTGTGGATGGTGCTACTGGCGCTACAGGAACATCAGGTCTAGTTGAATCAGGCAGCTGATCACTAAACCTGAAGAGGTGAGTACTGCAATCATCATCATCATCAGCAGTACCACCAGGTGGTGAACTGTTGACAGGAGCAACAGCAGGAGTTTGATAAGGAACATATTGCAGTATGTCCAGATCAAATAACTCCACAGGACTTTGTGGAATCTTGTCCTTTGGAGATTCATTAAACTTAACATGTAGAGTTTCTTCAACCATCTTTGTTCTGCAGTTGAAGACTCTGTATGCTTTGCAAGTAGATGAATAACCAACAAAGTATCCTGCATCCACCTTAGGATCAAATTTGTGGAGTTGATCCTTTGTGTTGAGAATAAAACAGGGACACCCAAATGCTTTGAAAAATGAAATCAGTGGAGCCAAATGATGGAGAACTTCATATGGAGTCTTCATCAACCTCTGATTTACTAACACTCTATTTTGCACATAACAAGCTGTGTTGACAGCTTCAGCCCAAAAGGTCAATGGCAAACCTGAGTCAGCCAGCATGGACCTTGCAGCTTCAATGAGGGTCCTGTTCTTTCTCTCCACTACTCCATTTTGTTCCGGAGTCCTTGGAATGCTGAACTGCCTTTTGATTCCCTTTGAGAGATAGAAGTCATCAAGTGTATGATTTCTGAACTCAGTTCCATTATCACTCCTAATACACTTGACTGGAAGGGAATACTGCTTCTCAATGTACAGCACAAAGTGGATAATCTTCTGAGCAGCCTCATCCTTTGAATGTAGAAAGAAAGTCCATACAAATCTGGAGTAATCATCCACAATTACCAGACAGTATTCTTCTTTGCCATGCTCATTACTCTCACAGGACCAAATAGATCCATATGCAGTAATTGCAAGCAGGCAGTGGACTTGGACACTTCAATAGGAGGAAATGAGACCTTGTGCTGTTTTCCTTTTAAACAAGCAGTGCAAGTTTCATCACAGTGGAACTCCTTTATTGGTAAGCCTCTGACTAAACTATTGTGGCTAAGCTGATTCATGTTTTTGAGATTAACATGACCAAGCCTCCTGTGCCATAGTTTAGATTCTTGAAAAGAGGCTTTGGAAAATAGGCAAGGATTACTTTGAGATCTATCTTCTTAGAGAGATCTAAGGCATACACTCTTCCTGTCCTGTTGGCTTTCAGGAGAGTGTGATCATCCAACACCTTGTCAATCAAGGGCAAAACTTTGGATGACAGAATCCTACAGTTTTGACTTGTGAAAAGGGCAACATGGCCTTTATCACACATTTGACTGACACTCAAGAGGTTGTACTTGAGATTTTCCACATGATTAACATCATCAAATTTGATTTCTCCATTGGAGACAAAGCCCTTACCGATGATGTAACCCCTAGCATCATTGCCAAAAGAGACAAATCCCTTCTTTCCTTGAGAGTAGTCATGAAGAAGAGAGATGTTCCCAGTCATGTGCATGGATCCCCCACTGTCTACATACCAGATGCTATTTTGGCATGTTGAAGAACCCTGCAATAATAAACAATCAGTTAGTTTTAGAGACCCAAACCTTTTTGGTTTTGGGCCTGGTCTCATCAATAGATGGTAAACTAGCATGTTTATTTGTAACAACAGCCTGAGAGGAAGAAGATGGTGCAGAAGAGGAGTCCTTTGGCTTAGACCTCCTTTTCTGTGGTTTCAAATAGGAGAATCTAGTTGGTTAACTCTACCCAACAGATGTTGTACCATCATCACCAGCTGTGTCTGATTTTGTGATAAAGCTTTCAGCTCATCAGACACATTGCTAGTGGAGTTAGATAAGGTCCTATGTTGCACCTTCTTCTTTTGAGCACCCTCAGCTGTCACCTGTTTAACTCCTTCCTTTTTGAATTGCTTTAAGGACTTAAGGGTTACAGGATTTGATGTTGCTGATACAAATGTGGTCTCAAACTCAGTTTTCATTTTTACCATTTTCTCATTAATTTCTTCTTTTGTTTGAGTTTGGAACCTCTTTTGTACCAACAATCATCTGTAAGATGATTGAACAAACCACATACTTCACATGGTTTCTTCTTTTCATTAGGTTGATCATCAACTAAAGATGGTGAAGCAACAGAAGACTTGTTCTTCAATGCTTTGGAAGCATTGGTTGCTTTCTTGACAGCATCTTTAGTAGTCTTCAAACTCTTTCTACTGCCAGTTTTCTTCTCTTCAGTACTGACAGCAGTTGAAGTTTGAACTTCAGGAGTTGAATCCTGCTCTCCAGTCCTTTCAGGACCTTCAGGATTGACTCCTGAGTTGATCAACTTATTGATCATGTGAATGTCAGCATTTGGACCATCAACATCAGCTGATAGGTTCAAAGAGGACTTGATACTGACTGCTACTTCTGATTGTGCTGTATCAGAAGGTAGATCACATGACTTGATGGATTGGTTATCACTCTCACCATCAGATTCTACCTCTGCTCTTGGGGTAAAATCTGTAGGTGGAGCAGTGTGATTGTAACCAATTCCAAACTTCACATTTGAAGCAGATTGCTTACTAAGAAGCATTTCAAAACTTTGCATGATTGTACCCATCTATCACACTCGACCTGGGTAACTGCAAGGGTTTCTTTGAGATCTTTGTACTTCTCTAAAAGTACATCTTCTCTAGCCTTATCATCAATTATTTTGCAATTCAGTTTATAAACCTCATCATTTTTATCTTTGAGCACAACTCAAACTCAGCTTTGTTTTTGGAAATTTCTTGTTCTAGCTCAATGTTCTTATTAATTAAAGCTACATTTGCTTCTCTAATGGAAGCAAATGCTGCTATGCATTGTTCAGAACATAATTGGCTTTTGCCTCAGAGGATACCTGTGATACCTGAGGTGTAGAGGCATTGGAAGATGAAGTATCAGCAGACTCCAAAGCCATAAGAGCTAGATTCCCAAAAGGACTGTCACCACCATGTTGACCAGCACCTGAGAACAGTTGATCATGACCAGACAAGTCATCTGGTAAACTGCTCCAGTCAACAACTCCTGGGGTGAAGAAGCTGTGTTGTTGAGATGAAGGTTGTTGATGAGATGGGGAAGGCTGAGGTTCTGGTAATGCATGAGGTTGTGGTGTCATAGGAACTTGAACTTGACTTGACTGTGGCATGTAATAACAAGGGTACTGATAAGGCATTTGACCCTGAGGAACAAAATATGCCGGAGATTGTTGTTGAGGATGATGACTAGATGTGACAGGATGTTGCCCTCTGTTTTGTTGACTGTTGCCAGGAAAAGTCACAAAGGGTGCAGTAGAGTTTGATCCAGTTGATCTACACTCTCTTGCAAAGTGTCCAAGCCGTTGGCATTTGTGACACCCAACTTGCTCTTGTCAAAACCAACTTGGTTTTGCCAGAGAGTCCTGGGAATTTTCTTCCAGTTCTTTTGTAGAACTTCTGAGATCTGATATTTATCAAGGCCATTTGGCTCAAAATATCCATCTCTTCTAAGTCATCATCAGCAATCCCCTTGAGATCATCCATAATGAAACATAAATTGTCATTATTACCACCAGTAAACTGACCATCAACACTTACAAATGCAGAATTAGAAGTGCTCGAAGAGAAATTAATATGCTCATCATACTGGCATTCAGATGCAGCATATTCTGACTCATGACCCACCAAGGCAGTGTTGCCTTGAATAAAGTCTTCAGTGAGCTTTCCAGATGAAGACAGCTTTCTCTTCTGTTCTATCTCTCTCTCAAAAGTGAGCAATTTCCCATGGAGTTGGGTGAGAGATAGTTTGTCCAAACTTGCACTGGAGCGTAGGACAATAGTATATGTGTCCCATCTCTCAGGCAGTGATCTGAGAAATCTGTTATTCATCTGAATATGGTGTATTCAAGTTTGACCATTTTTAGTTCAGAGATCAAACAAGAAAACCGCTCATATTGTTGAGTCAGTGTCTCACCCTTTCTATGAGAGAATGTCTCATATTGTTGGGCAAGAATTTCTCTATTATTTGCCAAGACCTCATCTGTTCCTCCAAATTGTTCTTTCAAAGCAATCCAGAGGTCATGGGCAGTTTCATGATGCATTAGCCAGAATAGATTTCATTGGGCAAAGCCATGGCCAGAATTCCATGGGCTTTTGCATCAATCTCAAGCAACTTTTATCCTCATCTGAATATTGCTCCCTCCTCTTCGGAACCATTTGATTGGTTTCCGGTTATTCACCATAGGCTTGTGTGGACCATGTACCACTGATGTCCAACACCCTGCGCTGTTAACAGACAGGTGATGGAGCATACGTCTTTGCCATATGTTATACTCATTCCTAACCAGCATAGGAGGCTTGGTTGAGGAACCAGTATTGTGAGGATCATTGGAGGGAGTGGTCATTTTCAGTTCAAAAACAGTTTAGTTCAAGTTTTAAAAAGTTTTAGACAAACCACAACAAACTCAATGAGAACCAAGAATAAGATCTCAGGATGAATGAGCAGAAATACAGAAAATTCAATCTCTATAACCGTTTCTTGCAAAAACAAAAGCTAATTCAATCAAACTTGGATCTTGAATAGCAGTTTCAATGATCAATTATTAGATCGATCAATGATTAACCAGCTCTGATACCATTTGACAGGATCAGTGATCACAAGTTTGATGTTTATCAGAATGTAAAGCAGCGGAATACACAAACGAATTAGACAAATTGTAGCAAGCAAACAATATATGTAAGCGTTAAGATCGCATACGGTTATAGGGAGAGAATATGAATTTCTGATTTCTAGGAATGTTTATAGATGGAGAATATTTCTAATCAAATCAATCAAACATTCCATTCAATTGCTCATGTCTCTCAATGATTACAATGGGTTGTCACTCCTTATATAGAGTGCAACAGTCACTGCTGTTATCACGGAAAGTGACAACTGGCAGATCCAATACAGAAAAATAACTAATCTTAACAACTACTGAAATGTTCACAACTACTGAGAACATATCAGCAAGTTAAGTACAAAATATAAAACTACTGAAACTACAACGACTGAAGAACAAGCTCTTCAGTCGTTTTACAAAACTACTGAAACATAAAACATAAAACTACTGATATCACAACTACTGAAGAAGTACTCTTCAGCAGTTGTGACAAACTACTGAGGCTTCAGTACTGGTCTTCAGACTTTGACCTTCAGGCGTTTCATCAGCTGATGACTTCAGTAGATATCATCAGCTGATGTCTTCAGTCTTTGTCTTCAGACTTTGTACATCAGTTGTTGATCTTCAGCACTTGTGAACTCTTCAGCTGTTGTACTTCAGTACTTTGGTCTTTCAGCTTCAGCACTTGTGTTCTTCAGCTGTTGTACTTCAGCACTTTGGTTCTTCAGTTGTTAAGGTCTTCAGCACTTGATCTTCAGCTGTTGAAGTCTTCAGCACTTGTCAAACTACTGATGAGGCTTTCAGCAGTTTGTACCGTGTGGGACTTAGAGATTTTCTGATCTTGGCTCATTGGTTCTTTTGGTCCAACATTTAATCCATGAGTAAAACATATTACTCTAAATGTCCGTAGTAGTTCTTACTTGTGGGAACAAGTATGAAAGTAAGATTATTATGAACTGGATTGGTGATATTCATAAGGATGATGAATATAGGGCAATGGGTTGCCACCAAGGTTCATAGATATTGGGGATACAATATTGGACTAACCCGCATCTCAATTTCACTACATGGAATCCTTTGATTGATCATAAATAAATTGAGTAAAGGCGAATATCATTGGATCCTTAGACTGAGATACATATTGGGTTTTGATATTCACCAAATGTTATACTTGAGCTTATTCTTCACTGTCCTGAAATAGTGGACAGTGCATAAGGGTGTTCAGGCATGACACGAGGTGTTGTGAGAAACGTATGTAGTCAAGATGGAATTTGTTCCTCTTATCGTTGAGAGTTAGATGTCTAAGGCCTGATTAAGTTAAATCAACAAGGAATGATCATTCTGTGTCCTTGGATTTAACATGACATCTGTAACAAAAGGATAGATGATCGATTCACCTAAATCCTTTCAGAAGGGTACTTGAAAGGGATGATGTTATTGAATGGCTATAAGTCATGCGTATTAACGGTAGTAAACCGTTGTAGGCGGTATTTACTGCTTGCATCAATCTTCTATGAATCTTGGGCAAGTGGGAGATTGATGGATTCTATGTGCCCAAGACGAATAGAATATTGATGCGGTTAGTACGCTATGATCCAAGTCGGGTTATACCCAATAACAAGCTTAGCAAACACCAATTGATATTTAATTGATGATATGATCATGCAATTAAAATATTACACCAATTTAGAAAATGGGTTTTCTAAATAAGTTGCATATGATATAGAACAAATTATAAGGATAATTTGTTGATGGGTTTATTGTTAATTGTTATTTAAAGGGTTAAATAACATAAATAACATGAGAGTATACTTTAAAAAATTGTTTGATTAGAGAAGACATGTCACATTTAAATATGTCTAGTAGATGACTTATTTAATGTATGACAAAAGTTTTTTTAAAGTGTGTTTGTGTGTTAGATTAAAGAGGAAACCTATTTAATCTAAAAATTTCGGCCGCCCATGGATCTTTTGATTGGCCCTCTTTCTTTGAAAACCAGACACACTCAATATGTCTAAGACTCTTGAAAATCTGATCCATCTCTCATATGCAATACACACACAACAACCTTTCTTTCTCTCTCAACATACATCTCGCAAAACAGCTGAAATAACAAGAGAAATTTTCGGGTTTTGTGTGTTCTTGGTGTGCTCTCCCTAGCAAGAGTGTGTTTACTTCTAAGGCTTGGGGTATATAAGCTTGAGGATCTCTAATCTTGAAGTCTCGGTCATTTTTTCAGCATCAAACATCTCCATTTTCTGTCGAATCTTCAGCTGTTGGAGAAGGTATCTTGGCAGCCCTTTTGTGGTTGTCATTTTGTGTTGTTTGTTGTTTCTCATTGCTTGTCTATTCACATAATATGATCCTTGGATTATGGGTTTGTTTCATATGCTTAATGGCTATTTAAAGAACGTTTTTCAGCTTTGAAAAACATACAAAACTATATTTCCGCTGCGTTTTCTGAAAGTTTAAATGGTTAAACTACGTTTTATGTTCTTAACAAACCCTTCAACACCCTCAGTAGTTTTTATAACTACTGAAGGCTAAATGCCTCACAAGTACTGAAGTACTTTATCTATTCTAAACTACTGATGTGGTTACAACTACTGATGTAGTTACAACTACTAAAATCAGTAATTAGATAAGTACTGACGTCCTATGAAACACCTGAAAAGCAGATGCAAAGTCTGATGAGTAAGTGTTGAGGACAGTATGAAACAGCTGAAAAGCTAAGAATTGACGAAAATAGCTGATGAGTAATTTCTCTTCAGTTGTTTCTACAACTGCTATTTCAAAACAACTGAAGCCAAAACCATGTCTTCAGTAGTTTACAACTACTGAAGACTAACACAATTCTTCAGCTGTTTACAACAACTGCTGACAAAACCATTGTCTTCAGTAGTTTCACAACTACTGATGACTAATACCAAGTCTTCAGTTGTTTCATCACCTGAAGTCAAAATTGTCTTCAGTAGTTTTATAACTACTGATGACTAAATCAGAGACTTCAGCGGTTTCAATGTCTGACGGTTAATACCACGTCATCAGTAGTTTCAACAACTGATGACTCACACCAAAACCTTCAATCGTTTTCTAACCCCCCTTTAAATACATTATCCCACCTTCATAGTTTTTATATTTCTCTTCTCAAACCTAACGTTCAGAAACTCTCTACCCTCTCTTCATCAATGGCGACCTGGCAACTAAAACCACGACACAACTGTGTCGCCCATCTCATCAATCGCCATACTGGACCAAGTTTCACAATGCCATTGATTTAATGGTTCAGTCACCCTACAAAACGGCGTTTCTGGTAAACCCCACCATATATGCCGAATCCCTTACCCATTCTGGACAAACGTCACCTTGGTCTCTGAGGAGAACGACACAGAGTCTCTTCAATCGTTTGTCCATGGCCAAAAAGTGGTTATCACTCCAGACACTCTTCGCCAAACCCTTAATCTGGATGATGCTACTTTCCCAACTGGTTATCCAAAGGGCACAACAGATCAATCATTTGCCCACCATTGATACCAGGGTAACCTGAGTGCATCTACCTTACTGAAGAAACATTTCTCGGATGCCGAACGTCTCATATTCATATGGTAAATGTATGCCTTGCCTCCAAGACTTCATCATGGGATCAAATGTCCACAAGGTGGCAACAGGTACTGTACTCCATCCTTGAGCAACGACCTTTAAATTTTTCTGAAATACTATTTTTAGAGCTCAAGGATATGGCCCAAAAACAAACTGCTAACCGTTGGATATTATATCCTCGGTTCATAATGGCCATAATTGAAAACCAGCTTCAAGCTGAGGGACTTGTTGGCCTGGGAGTCCCTGCTATGGCTGTATTGCCTGAGGTATACTCCCGGCACAACTCTGACCAATCACTCAAAATGGCTGCCAAGCTGCGCAAACCCACGCAGCTGGAACCCACAGCCACCACCTCCAAATCCAAAGTCCCCACCAAACCCACTAAAAAGAAGACCAGAAAGGCTACTCAGGGAAATGAGTCCCCTGAGGATGCCCCTACAACACAAACGCAGGCTATATCCACTGGTTATAACCCCCTATTGGATATAAGGATTCTCCCAGCCACAGCCGCTCAGGATTCCTCTCAAAAGGAGCCTGCAGCAACCACAGAAGGGGTACCCACAAATCTGGGATCTTCCTCATTTGAGGAGATTGCCATTGAAGAGCACCATTCTCCCCAGGTGCACACTGCTTTTACCCCATCTCCCCATGCAACCGCCCCGCAAAGTCCAACCATTATCATTGCAAACGTGTTGATTCAGCTGCATGCCTCTCCTCCTCCCCAAAAACCACCAACAAAGGGGAGAACCACAGCTATTGAGGACGAGGATCACCATGCTTCTGACAACCCATAGCACCGGGGTTTACACGTTCGCTCTCCTGGTGTGGATATGGAGATTAGAACATCTAGTGAGGCTGCCACCTCTTCTGAATCAGCACATGATCAGAATGAGGCTGGTAACATAGCTCAGACCTCACTAGAGGCAACAGCTGATGAAGGACATAGTCCTGAGGCTGGAAGTCCCCAGTTCCAAGAAAAAGGGGCACATGCTAACACTGGTCTACACCCAGTGCATGTACATCCTGCTACAAGCAGGAGGTCAGGTGATTCAGCATCTGCTGATGATGACCTGGGCTTCTTTTATGATGTTCTGGCCCAGAACACAATTCTTGAGGAAGAAGTCAGTAGACTACAAAGACTACTTGACCAATTCTCTCAAGACGCAAGTCCATCTGCCACCAACATAAACCCACAGATGGCACCTTCACCTGAAGGTCTCCCACACACTCAGCCACTCAAAACTACAAAGCCACCAGCCTTTGTTTCTGGCACTGCTTCTCAGGGACAGAACCCCTCTGAGCAAACGGTTGCTATCTTTCAGCAAACCCTACCTCTCATCACTCCAATGATCACAGACATTGTGATCAAAACCATGGATGAGAGGCTTCCCTCAATCATACAACCCCTGGTGGAGGAGATTGTGAGCACAAGGCTTTCTGCTACTCAAACCCTTGCAACCAATGCAACCAAAAAGGGGGAGAGTTAGTCAGTGAAAGCAAAGAGGAAGAGCAAACTGAAAGAAAAGGAAACTGAGGAGGAAGAGGAGTCTGTGAAGGGAACCAAAAATGATCAAGTGAGTGAAAGTCACAAAGACTTTCATGTCACATATAAGAAGAGGAAGGGTGAAGGAAAAGAGAAAGAGCTCCAACTCGATGAGATGATCAAAATGGCAGATGCTACTCATAGTAAATCAATGGATGCCATTATTGATCAACTCTATAGACAAGGGTTCGATACTGCACAACTTGACTCAGAGATCAGGAGACTTGAAGTTGAAGAAATTAACTCAAGATGGGCAAGTTATGATGCATTAGAAAGAGAAAGACTAGAGATCATGATTAGATTCATTGCAAAATATCTTGGGAGATCATTGATCGAGATTAAATCATGGACCAGGGACAGTATCTTGGCCATAACCTCCAAGATCTGTTCGTCTGAGGCATACACTAAGGGGTTAGTAGTCGAAGCTTTGAATGAAGCAGGAGCAGGGAGCAGGACTGAGCTAGCCAAACACTCAAAAGCAACACTCACCTCCAAAATGCTAACTCAGCATGTCAACATTCCCTCTCTAAAACAACCACAATCACAACCCACAAAACCAACTCCCTTACCCTCTAAACCAACAGCCGATGATGCACCCAAAAAGAAGAAGAGAAGGGTGTTGAGGCTAGAAGAAGAAGAAGAGGAGGATGATGTGGAAGAAGATAGGTTGCCTCTGTCTGCAGTCCTAACATTGGCTAAAGCCAAACCCATGCCTATCACTCCCACCTCACAGATGGAAACTGTGAGAGTAAAGATTGAAGAAGAGCAGCAGCAAAGGCTTCATGATGATGAGATGTTGAAGAGCATCGACAAAACTTATGTTGCGTCTTCATCAATAATAAGTATGAAGAAAGAAGCTCTGAGGTTGTACACCCTTGCCAACACATTTCAATATCAGAAGGAAAAGGTGAGAGTATGGCCTGATCCTAGGGTGGCTCACAGGATTGTAAAGAAAGACATTCCTTCGAGATACAAGAGCCAAGTAAAAAGGATCGTAGATGAAGAGATCACAGTGGTCCTTGTAGTATCACCCTGGGAGATTGTAGAAGATTTCAAGAAGGCCTATGAGACTAAACAGCCACCCCAAAAAATGTTAGAGAACAGAATTATTAAAAAGGGGTTAGTCTACAAGAGGCTTGAGAACTTCAAACAAAATGAGCTCAGTCTGTTACTTGAAGGGACTCATCCTGATGAGTTTGCATACAGACAGATTAAAATAGTTGAGCTCAAAAATGGTAAACAGGCCAAGTACATCTCAGAGCTGTATGGGCGTGAAGGATTGTTTGATGGTGAAGCCGAGAACCTGACCATGGAAGAACAAATTATGTTTCTCAGAGCATACACCAGAGAATCCTACAGGCTTATACATGGGAAGTGAGTCTCATGGATGGGGGAACAGCTCAGTGTCCAATTCCCCAATACAGAGCTCCCATCCATACATTGCCAACCAAATCATCAGATACTCATTTCCAGGCCAGTGCTTATATGGGTCATCTTCTTAACTGATCAAGAAGGAAAAAGACGAACCATTCTGCCAACAATAAGTGGGACCTCAGTAAAGTTAAAGGTTTTGGCTGCATTGGTTCAGGGGGAGTTTGTTGGACCAAAAGAACCAATGATCCGGATCAGAAAAACCTTTAAGTCCCACAGACGTCACAACAACTACTGAAGACCACAGCAGCTGAAGACAACAGCTGATTACAAAGTCTGAAGACAAGTGCTGAAGACAAAGTCTGAAGACAAGTGTTGAAGACAAAGTCTGAAGACAAGTGCTGAAGACAAAGTCTGAAGACAAGTGCTAAAGACAAAGTTTGAAGACACAAGTGCTGAAGACAAAGTCTGAAGACACAAGTGCTGAAGACCAAAGTATCAGACGTTGTCACAACAGCTGAAGAGGTCTTCTTCAGTAGTTATGACGGTTTACCGTTCAATAGTTTTATGTTTTATCTTTTCAGTAGTTTGACACAACAGCTGAAGAATACTTCTTCAGTTGTTGTGCTCATCAGTAGTTTTATATTTATCAGTAGTTTTGTAAAACGACTGAAGAGCTTGTTCTTCAGTCGTTGTAGTTTCAGTAGTTTCTTATGAGTAGTTTCTTATTTTGTACTTAACACTCTGATATGTTCTCAGTAGTTGTGAACATTTCAGTAGTTTGTTAAGAGTTAGTTATTTTTGTAATAGATCTGCCAGTTGTCACTTTCCCGTGATAACAGCAGCGATTGCACTCTATATAAGGACTGTCAACCTATTGTAATAAATGAATGATTTGATCAGAAATATTCAATATTATTGAAACATTCGTTGTTACAGAAATATATTCTCTCGTTATAACCGTATTTGTTCTTAATGCATACGAGTATCAAATTCTTGCTACAATTTGTCTAATTCTTGTTCTTATTCTGCTGCGTTACGCTCATTACATCAAACTTGTGATCACTGATCCTGACAGCTGTTGATCTTCAGACTTTGGTCTTCAGCTGTTGAAGTCTTCAGTACTTTAGTCTTCAGCTGTTGAAGTCTTCAGTACTTTAGTCTTCAGCTGTTGAAGTCTTCAGTACTTTAGTCTTCAGCTGTTGAAGTCTTCAGTACTTTAGTCTTCAGCTGTTGATCTTCAGTCTTTGGTCTTTAGCTGTTGAAGTCTTCAGTACTTTAGTTCTTTAGCTGTTTAAATCTTTAAGACTTTGTCAAACAGCTAATCAAGTCTTCAGCAGTTGTTATAATGTCTGTGGGACTTAGAGGTTTTTCTGATCAGGCTCATTGGTTCTTTTGGTTCAACAGGTTCCCTCCTATTTTTTATAAAGTTTTCACAGTCATTTAAATATGTATAAGTTTATAAAATTAAACCCTTTTAATTTTATAACTTAAATGCACTTTATTTGTTGTTATATAACGTACTTACATAACAATACAAATAACTTTTCATGAACAAAATATCCATATAATTTGTTCTATTTCAAATGCAATAATTTAGCAAATCCATTTTCTAAATTGGTGTCAATATTATTTGTTTGATCATATCAACAAATAAATATTTATTGGTGTTTGTTTAGCTTGTTATTGGGTATGACCTGGCTTGGATCATTACATACTAACCACATCAATCTTGTATGTGTCTTGGGCATATAAGATCCAACATGAGTCAATGATTGTATGGCGGAATCAAACAATCAAGGAACATTGAATGCAAGAAATACTCATAATGCTTGTTGTATTAATGAAGGTGATCGTTTACAATGAATGATAAGGTTTGAGCAATAAACAGTAACAATACACCTTGAGAACATAAGACTAAACAAAATATTCTGATTGTCTATAGTGTCTATCAATAGTCACCTCACATATGAGGTTTTCTATTCTATTTATAGGCTGACAAGATGCCTTTTACAAAATGGCTAAACTACCCCTGACCTATACATCAGAGAACTAGTATAAGTCTTTATCAGCATTTCTTTGTTCATCCACATTGACTAATGCGGATGTGTTGATCTTGATCAGCATTTCTTCTTGGTCTTCAACATTTGTGTTTGGTCATCAGCAATGACAAATGTGGATGAACAAACACTTATGCGCATTTGTTCTCAGGTATCCGTATTAGTTAATGAGAATGTACAAACCTTGTCAGCATTTCTTTCCAGCTATCCTCGTTTGTTAATTTGGAAGAACAAATACTTGTCGGCATTTGTTCTATGTCTTTCGCATATACAAATGAAGTTAGTTGACACTTGTCTTCTTCTTTGAAGATTCTTCATCCACATTAATACTTGGACTTGTGGGATTTCCAGCAGATCAACCATCAACCCACCACTTGAATTGGCATGTATGATCCTTTTAGGGTCCAACAAACTTTATGAGATGCATTATTTTTATTCAAATAATCATAAATGGACCTGCAAGAATTTCATAAAGTACCACCTATCTTCATTATTTATTCACAAACCTTACTACATCATGTCTATTTTTTATGAAACGTTGGAAAACTAGAACAAGAAAGTCAAATATTGAAAATTATTTGATCACATTTCCATATCGAACTTACATGCATTTATTATTTTATTATAAATATCTATGCTCACCGTAATATTTCTACATAATTAGGAACTTTGTAATAACTAAACATATGATCATGCCGCCCATTCCGAAGTCCTCTCTCCTATCATCCGAACACCGCATTTCACTTTTCAAGCACTCCAAAGATCTGGTTAGATACTAACATTTTTAGTTGCTTCTAAGTTTCGTAACAACCTTACCCACTCATATCCATTCTTTTAAACTCTTACATTGCAATCACCACCACCTAGATCTCTCTATCTCTTTCTCACATTTACTCATGGACATTAAAACACATCAAAACCCACACACACACAAACTCTCTTGTTCAAGTCTCTAGTCCAAGTCTCAAGATTGAAGTTTCAAGATTTCAAACTCAAGAGTCTTTTATTTTTATCTAAACCTTCTCCTTGCTTGCTCTAAGTAAGTAGTAATCTCTTAAGAACCTAATACATGACTCATATATATATATATATATATATATATATATATTATATATATATATATATAATATATATATATATATATTATATATATATATATATATATATATATATATATCCATTGTTTAGATCTTAAGATGTCTTAAATGATTTAGGGCTCGGGTAGGTCGATTCCATTGACGAAGTTTGTTTCATATTATTTGTTGCTTATATTAATACTTGTCGTACCAGGTGAGTTCACAACCTTTTTTATTATTTATATTTTGGGGAAAAACATGTTATATTTCTAGGCGTTATTTCAAATTGTTCGATACCAAGAAAACGAGACTCAACCAAAACTGATCATTATGTGAACCTTGAGTTATATTTCTTTATTGCATGCATGAAAGTCCCCGATAACTCAAACTATTACCATTAGATAGGGACTTAGCCATGATATATGTGAATAGTACTATTGGGATTGACACCCCCCTTTGTGGTTAGTCGCGCTAACCTTCGACCAACAGGTTGAACGATTGCATATTTTTCAAAAGAATATCTCATTGTTTGAATATACATGGGATGGGGTACGGTATTTCATCTCGGTATGGTTATAGGGTCTTGGTGTCATACTATTTTATCACAAGTCCTGACACGACTATGATGATCAATTGGAACTTGTTGTGTTATTGTATGGTTTTCAAGTAAAAATGATTTTTATTGTGCTAATAAAACATGTGATCTCACCAACATTGTTGTTGACATTTTCTAACATGTTTTTCAAGTAATTAATTCATGTCAAGGAAAAAGGGTTTTAGCAAGCATTGTATATTTTGGTATACCAAATTTTAAGAGATTTTCATTTATTACTCAATTACTTGAGTTATAGTTGTAAATCTTTTGTTGTTCAACAATACCTTGGTTTGTAAAACTCATACATTTGGTATCCAATTTTATCGTGTTAAGTATTTGCTTTAATCATGTGCTATGAAACCCACGAATGTTGCACTTCGCGTTTTCATCGAGGCGGGGTGTGACAGATTGGTATTAGAGCCAATGGTTATAGCGAACTAGGTTGTCTTAGTAAACCTAGACTATAACCTCAGTACCCTCATTTAAGTTGTTTTATGCATGAATAATATTAATACATTTGCATTCATACGATGGCTCATGCATGAAAATTTATATGGGTATAATTATCCTAGTCATGTCGTCCAGCTCTAGCCCTATCATTATTTCTGACACTGAGGAGGAGTACCAGTATGCATCATTAACCCCATCATCATTCATGACATCACTCCACATCAGCAGTTGCATTGTTTCCACATCTGAGCGATGATGATCGCCATGAAGATGAGAGTGCCCCGAGTCATGAGGTGGTCTTAGAGAAGGAACAAGATGAGTAGAGGAGTTACCTTCTATGTGTTCAGACGAGGAGCCAGTGGAAGAGACACCAGAGGTGACGCCCAACCCTATCCTTTCCCCGTTTGCCATCAGGAGTATCTTGGGATGATCACTATTCAAACAACATGATAAATGGTTTGGTTGTCTCCTAAGAGGTCACACACATTGTCTACTCATGATGATCCAGTTGTCTAACCAACACAAAAGAAGTTGAAGAGGAGATCCCAGGCTCTCAAGATGGCATGGATGCCATCGGTGTTAGCAGACTAGGGAGATATAAAGGGCACTCCATCCATTTATGAGATTGGTTAGTCATCACAGCTACACCATCACTTCCTAGCATTGGCTTTGGAGACTTGTAGCTCGTAGCAACACACATGATGAGGAAATTTAGTTCCTTCGTGATGAGGTGGAGGATCTAGATGACTGTATGGATCTTGATGGCTAGTCTTTTGGTGTGCTTCATCAATGTGTCATTACAACCGGGGAGAGAGCCACAGCGGCTAATTACAGAGCCACTACAACAATTGATAGAGCTAATGCAGCTGAGCACAGGGCTGATTCAGTAGTAGCACTTACAGGCGTTAGTGTTGTTCTTGCTGGAGTTGCTATTCTCATTAGAGTATTCTCGCACCTTATACATTAGACCTATGTGAGCGGGTTATGCTCACTAGATATACTAGATGAAAACTTGTACCGATGGGCTATGTACCCTATCCATCTTTTGTATTTGGCAAACTACTATAACAAGTTTAGTTCATCTATGTACTATGGTGTTTTTTGGTTGTTTACATTTGCACCTATATGATGAAATTATTACTATGAATTGTCTTATTTATTTTTATCACATGTATTAGAAATAAAATATGGCACCAAAGAGGAGGACAACTCGTAACAACCAAGGAGGAACAACACCTATAAGTCCTAAAGATATTGCTTAGCTAGTTTTGACATAGGTAGTAGCAGTATTAGCACAATATGAAGCCACTCGAAATGGAACAAATGGCGGTGGAGCCGACAGTGGTACCTAGGAAGTGGAGCTAGGGGAAGTGGATCTAGAGGTAGTGTTGCCGGCATTGGTAGGACTACAGGTAATGTAACAACAGATTACATCTTTAAAAGGGTGAAGCCACTATTTATTACCATATAAGGTATTAATACAGTGAAATTGCCAATACAAAGACTGAAGATTCGTAAAAAGGTTGTTCCTACAAGACCTTTTTGTCATGTAAGCCACAAAACTTCATGGTTATGAGGATGTCGTGGGCCTAGTAAGGTGGATAGAAAAGCTGGAATCTGTATTGGACATAAGTAATTATGCTAATGATTGCAAGGTTAAATATGCTACTTGTACCTTTCTTCACGAGGCTTTAACTTGGTGGAATCTTCAAGTACAAACCCTTGGACAAGAAGTTGCATATGGTCTTACATGGGAAAATTTGAAAACTATGTTAAAAGTCTAGTATAGCCCCCGAAGTGAGGTTTAGAAACTAGAGATAGAATTCTGGAATCATGTTATGGAAGGTGCGGAGGTTGAAGCCTACACTACTCGTTTCCGTGAACTCTTACGGCTTGCTCCCCAAATGGTCACTCCTGAGTATAAGCAAATCGAGAGGTATATCTGGGGGCTTGCACCCCAAATCCGAGAATGGTGACTTCTTCTAACCCAACCTCCATACAAAGTGCTATGACTTTAGCACATACTTTGACTAATGATGTGGTCTGTATGGGGGTGTTGACTTGAAAGAATTCTACCAAGAAGACTATGGAGAAAAGGAAATGGTTTGGGAAACCAGGAAATAAGTCATGGAATCAATCAAAGAAGAAGCAAGAAACTATTAAGGTGTATTCTACTAACACCTCCAAACCGAGAAAGTACACTAGCCCACAACCTAAGTGTAACAATTGTAACAATCATCATGTGGGATCTTGTGAATTTGTGGAAAGTGCAAATGAATTGGACACCAAACTCAATTCTATCATTCAAATCCAGTTAACAAGAATGATAAAATGGAGAAGACAATTAGGGATTGTTATGAATGTGGTGCCACTACCCACTTCAAGAAGGATTTCCCCAAACTCAAGAACCATGACATCAACCAAGCACGAGGAAGAGATTTTGTGATTGGTGTAGGGGATGTCTACCAAGACCCTAATGTTGTCACGGGTATGTTCCTCATTAATAATCACTTTGCTTTAATTCTATTTGACACTGGTGCCGACTTAAGTTTTTATGTCAATTGAGTTTAGACAATTACTTGGTTTAAAATCAAGTTGAACAAACACTATACTATAGAATTAGCAAATGGTAGGTCAATTGAATCTGAAGAATTAATTCAAGGGTGTACTTTGAGTTTGGGTGATCATGAGTTTAGCATAGATCTTTTGCCCGTGGAGTTGGGAAGTTTTGAAGTTATTGTTAGAATGGACTGGTTGTCGAAGAATCATGCTATGAAAGGTAGTTCGTAATCCCTCACCGGATGGTGAAACTCTTTCAATCCAAGGAGAAAGTAATGGTGCCGCCTTGCGGATTATCTCATACATGAAGGCTCGAAAGTTTATGCGTAAGGGGTACTAAGCATTCTTGCCACATGTGGTAGAGAAGAAGCCCGAACAACAAAAACATGAAGACATACCGATTGTGCGGGATTATCCTGAGGTCTTTCCCAAAGATTTGCTTGGTTTATCGCCGCAGAGGCCAGTCGAGTTTCGAATCGATTTAATACTTGGAGCTGCACCGATTGCACGTTCTCCATATCACCTAGCGCCATCTGAGATGCAAGAGTTATCTAATCAACTACTAGAGTTATTGAATAAAGGGTTCATACGGCTGAGTTTCTCACCTTAGGGAGCTCCAGTGTTATTTGTAAAGAAGAAGCAGGGAACCTTCCGAATGTGCATTGATTACCGAGAGCTGAACAAACTCACCATAAAGAATCGGTACCCACTTCCAAGAATTGATGATTTATATGACCAAATTTAAGGTTCCAGCTATTATTCAAAGGTTGATTTGAGGTCAGGTTACCATTAACTATGGGTCCAAGAAGAGGATATAACTAAGACGACGTTTAGAACACGTTATGGTCACTACGAGTTCTTCGTCATGCCTTTTGGACTAACAAACGTGCCACCTATATTCATGGATCTAATGAATAGAGTATGCAAGCCCTAATTGGATAAATTCATGATCGTGTTCATTGATGATATATTAATATACTCAAGGATCGAGGAAGAACACCAACACCACTTGAAGTTAATCTTGGAGTTACTCAAGAATGAGAAATTGTTTGCTAAGTTCTCGAAATGTGAATTTTGGATGCGAGAAGTCCCCTTTCTTGGACACGTGGTGAATGAAAAGAGCATACATGTAGATCCTTCCAATATTGAATCAATTAAAAATTGGAAAACACCTAAGTCCCTAACTAAAGTGCGGCAATTTTTGGGTCTAGTCGGTTACTATCGTAGATAGTATCAAGAACTTTTCAAAAATAGCACAACCTTTAACACTGTTGAATCAACTTTTCAAAGATGAAAAGATATAGTATTTTCATCTTTAGAACTTTCATCAACTTTTGAATCATTCCTAGAACTCCATTGTCGGTTGATTCAACCCTATTTTCCAGAACTTCAGTCTTATTTTCCTTCCTTTTCTCACTCTTTTTAGACTCAACATACTCTTTTTTCATCTTTGGATCTTTGGTGTTTCTATCCTTGTACATCTCAGTTTCGTTGAAGATAACATTCTTGCATCTGATTACTTTTCTGCTTTTAGAATCCCAAAGCCTGCAACCAATCTCATCTAACTTGTAACCAATGAATTTGCACTTCTTGGCTTTTAAGTCTAACTTATCTCTACCACCCTTTTTCCAACAAATTCTAAGCACTACAACTGATTACCTTCAACTGCTTAATAATGACTTCCCCCTTACCATAATTCTTTATGATTTTGAAACACAAAGGAATCAAAGGTGCATAATTGATCAAGTAGGAAGTAGTATTAATTTTATCAACCCAAAACATCTTAGGTAACCTCGTATGCAACCTCATGCTTCTAGCCCTCTCATTCAAAATTTTGTTCATTCTCTAAGCTACACCATTCTACTGAGCAGTACAAGGAACAACCTTGATCATTCTTATCCTGTGTTTGGCATAATAGGCTACAAACTCCTTGTTTATATATTCACCACCATTATCCGACTTCAAGCATTTCACCCTTATATTAGTTTCATTTTCAATAGTAGTTTTCTATTTCTTAAATAAATCAAAAACTTCAAATTTATATTTAAGAAAATAGACTCACACCTTTTTTGTAGAGTCGTAGATGATAATCACGGTATAAGTCCACCTAAGGATGAAATTAATGTTTGTCCATAAATGTCTGAATGGACAATATCTAGCTTCTAGGCTTTCGGTGTCTTTCCAGTCTTCAAAAAGAAACTTTTTTTTGTTTCCTAAAGGCACATGATTCATTGAATCCACTTCCCATTTTCTTCAACTCTAGAAACTTGCCATGAGCTACAAACATCTTCAACCCTTTTTCGCTCATATGTTTTGATAGGTTCAAATGGATCGATGTGTGATTGTTATCGAGCAACTAACAATAAAATGAAAAATGTAATCAACACAAACAATATTAGAAAAATTCATAGAGTTTCTATGATATTAGAAAGATTGCAAAGTGCAATTGAGAGAATATGAATAACTACCCAGTCTAACCTACACAAAACAAGCAATCTTATTTATACTAATAACAAGAAACAAAAGGAACATATATTTACATAATAAGTCCCTATACTATGACAAAACTAATCTAAAGACTAAAATGCTAATCTTTCTAGAATTCCAACAATACTCCCCCTAAGATTTGTATTTGTCTTCAGCAAAAGTAAACTTCTGGTTCTTCTTTATTCTTGAACTCTGGCTTCTCTTTGTATAGCTCTAGTTCTCGAAGAGCTTTCTTGATAGAAGACTTGAATTTCTCAGCTAAAATCCTTTGCTCTGGCTTGGAGTCATTTGTCTTTATATCCATTGCTTCCATCACCAACAAAGTTTCTTTTGATAAACCTACAATGTCTACATTTGCATACATCTCTATTGGCTATATATTTTCTTTGGTGTATATCTCTAACACTCCTTTACTGGAAATCCACATGAACTCTATATCTTTAATGTCTTTCTTCACATATTAGCATACGCCATTGCCTTCTTTAAAGAAATTCTTTCCATTGCAGCATTCATCACTTTTATAATAGTCAAAAAATATCTTCTGTCATTCTCTGCATCTACTGATGATACTGACTCAAAAGTTTGATTGGACAAAAACAAGATATAACTCAGATGAAGAAGTTTGAGTTCAAACACACCAAACAAACTTATCATAGCATTGTCCCAATTATTTAAATTTCTCACAAGCTTCATATGAAAAATCGATGAATCATAAAACCATCTCAAAAAATTTTTTGATGATTGAGTGCCATCAATAACTTTCAATCCCGGATTGGTTACCTTCCCAAAGTACTCATCACTGAAAGTCTCTAAGTAACAATCTTCAATACACTCGTTGTATTCTCCTTCTTTGATTTCTTCTTCTATTTAGCAAAATAACTCTTGTCTTCTTGATCACAACGAGTTTTTAGAAAGGTAGGCATTCTTGATATTCCCTTGTCAAGTAGTTTCACAAAGTTCTCTCCTCTATCAGCCTTTGTAGGATTAATAAGATCTAACTTGTGAAATTCCTTCAAATCTTGCACAGGTAATGATATGATGCTAGAGTAAAAATGATAGAAATCACAAATTTCATTTACTCTTTTGATCAGAAAAGCATCAAATATCTCATCATACTTCCATGCTATAATCTTCACTTCCTTTGATTTGTCAGGCACAACCATTGCATTCAACAACTCTGATCTTGATTGTCATGCTTCTAGCACATTTCTTACTATTTCTCGGCTGATCTAGCTTTATTCCAAAGCTGCTTTTGATCAATAGAAACTTTGTAACCTTTTTTTCAATATTAGGAAACATATACATAATCTTTTTCTTGTGTTCATGAGATCTTCTTACTAACTCCATTGACTTTATCTCCTGAGGCTTTAGCATTTTGGTTCTTTTCGCTATTTCTAGATATTTAGGATTATCCATATCTAGAATGATCATTTTGTTATACATCTTTTCTGTTTCTTGGAAACTCCTCACTAGCCTTCTTAAGGACTCTCCTTGAAGCTTATTTAGTCTTTTTCTCGGATAATAACTTGACTGCAACCACATTCTAAAAGTTGGTATGCTCATATCATCAGGATTAGGGTGGTGCAATTTTGGCATAGGAACATCATCAATATTCAAGCTTTCATTCAAAGGTGTCCATTCTCCATATTCAAAATTTATTTCATTTGGATCTGCCGGAGCTGAGGACTCTGCAAGCATACATTTTTCATATTCCTCTTTGATTTGAGTCACCGTCAATCCATCCAAATATACTTTGTTATAATTTTTCTTGGTCAGATAATTGTAGCTTTCCTCAAAGTCTACAAGAATGTCATCTTGAATCATTTCTACTAAGAGAATCAACAACATCACATGCATCTTCATCTTCTAGCACTTCATCATACCATGACTCTATATCATCTAGTGCTTCAATTCTTTGTTGCGTGTCTATTTCTTCTGCATTCTTAACTATGTCAGAAGTTTTTTGAATTTTTGTATGATCTAAAGATGTTTCAACTTCATCCATCTTTCTTTTCCCTTTTTCTGATTCAGTAAACTTTACAGTTGTAGTTTCTTGATGTTCTTGTATATTTTCTTCCTCAACAACTATTACCTCACTTTCTTTTTTAGGTTCTTGATGTTTGTTCTTGATGTTTGTTTCAACTCTAGTTCTTTTTCCTTCACAATTACAACTTCTAGATTAGGAGATTGTACAGCAAAAATAACATTCTCTGTAATAGGCTCAGACCATAAAGTATCAAAATCAAAGGCTTGATTAAAATCAACATTTTCAAAATCTTCACTTTCAACATGATCATCACCTCTTTGATCATTCATTTCTGTATCATCACCATCATTAGCATTCCTTTCCTCTTCATTATCATCTCTATGATGAGAGATTGTTTGTTCACTATCCATCTCTTGAATTGTTTCTTCATTAATACCTTCTACTTCTCCTCCTTGATCACCACCTTGATTGTCATCATTATCATTGTTATCATCATTATCATCGCCATTATTGTTATCATCATCAATATGATCTTCTTCATCATCATCATCCTCTTTAGATTCTTCAACAACTTCTTCCATAATCTCTTCAATAAGATCATTAGGGTTCACATGCTCATCCTCTGTCAAATGGAAGTGTTGTTGATTAATATCAACAATGTCATCAGCTACATTCCTCATATACTTAAACATAGGTACATTATCAGCCCTTGTAATCACTACTAGTCTCTTATACACTACCTCAGACATATGCTCTAACTCAATTCTATTAGCTTGTACTCCATAAGCATGAATGTTTGGATATTCTTCATTTAAAATCAACTGGAGAAATCTAGGATACATCATGTACTTATTCCTCTTTCCTTTCTCCAAATTAAATATGAACCCATTCATAATCGACTTAGCCATGTTAAATCTTCTGTTAGTGGCTATGGCTACTATTGGAGATGTAATGTAAACTAGAAATGAGTTCCAACCTGCACTTTTTTTGACATACAGTGCTGAAATATGTAGCAGAGCAGCTTCCAGTGATTGTGAACTCTTGCCTAAAGAATTGCTTCTTTGGGAAGTTATCTGGGCGACCCATTTGCATGAAAGTCTCTCTACACTCATTAAAGATGTATTCAGATAAATCTTGATTGTCATTCTCAACCATTCTTAAAGCAACTCTAATAGAATCTTTAGATACTTCAATCATTCTGTCATTTGTGATGAATCCCCTTACAACTTTTCTTCTATTATCATCTAACTCAACTTCTGTAGTTCTCCAAAACTTCTTGATTAGGCTCTCATATATGGCTAGTCTAGAACACATAGCATAGACATATTTAGTTCTTAGAAGAAATCTGATCATCTCAACATATCCATCAGCTTCTCTAATTTCTTCATTGAGAAAAGCAGCAACATTATACTTAGGCTCAAACTTTAAAGAATTCATCTATCAATCACAAAGAAACATGAATTAGTTTGAAAGATTATACTCAATTAAGTTCTTATCAAACTTATAAAAATGTAAAATTCCTTCAATAGATTTTATATTCACTTAATAAATTTTATATTTTAAAATTTGATCATTTTTAAGAAAAATTCAAAGATATGAGCTTACTGTTTTGTTGAATTAATCAAATTTTAATATATAGAATCAATTAAGTGATTTGTTTCTATATGATTTGAACATACAAGTTGAGTTTTAATGAAAAGCAGATAAGTTTTGTTTGAAAAATTCAAGTGTCAATTCATTTCAAGAATATTACTTTATTATTATTTTTACTCTGACGATCGTTGAATCATCAAAACAAAATTGTGATGAAAATTTTGTTTTGATGATGTCAATCGGTTCTCAATCCATTATTATTAACAATTTCATGTTCCATTATTAACAAACAATCACAAGAAATCAACAATTTCAGATTTATTCAAGGTTTTTAGGGTTCGAACACCTGAATAGGGTTCAAACGTCCGATTGATTTTGATGATAATACACACTGATTTGATGATATAATATCTATGTGTTGACCGCATTCACTGATATTACCTTATAGAATCAATCAATCTTAGAAACAACAAGTAATCTATGCAAGTGTTGCATTTATCTAAGTGTAAAAACCCTTAGACGTATTACAACTATTTAGGCACATGACCACTGTTGAGACGCATGAGGTCTAGGCCATTAGCACTGTGTAGGCATATTACTCCTATTCAGGTGTATGAACCTTAGGCGCATAAGTTGCACTTGGTAAGATTTTGTTATAAGTATCTAGGCATATTTGCACTGTTCAGGCACATGAGCGCTGTTTAGGTGCATGAGCATTGTTCAATCGCATGACCTAGAATGAAATGCCTAACACTTGTTTTATTTTCAATATGAGACGTCTGGTACTATTTAGGCGCATGAGCTTGTACAAAACACCCAACACTTAACCAAAAAGTTCAGACTTATGACCACTGTTTAGGTGCATGAGTATAACTCAAAACGTCCAAGACTTATCATAAAACTGAAATTTCATCATGTGTCTAAACATAGACTCATGGTCACTATTTAGGCACATGAGACATTCATATGCCTAACACTTGTCAAATTTTTCACACAAACTTCATTCAAACCCTAATTTTGATCAATTTCACTGTTCTACATAAATTATCAAACTTTGGTCAAATGTTGAATAAAGACTCAAACTTTGACTATTTGACAAAATCTTTGACTTTTTGACTAAATGTTGACTTTTTGACCAAATTTTGACTTTTGACCTTTTTTATTATTAATAACTTTCCCGTCATATTAGTTTCAAAAATTTCATAAAAGTACAAACACTCTCAATTATTTGCAAGAAGATTTCCACATTTTAAAACAATTTAAAATTTATTTTTAGGTTCATTTGCAAACATATCAAACACATACTAACTTCAATACGTTGACTTCATCCAAACATTTATTTTGACATTCTCTTTTTCATCTTTACTCCCCTTAAACTTTTAAGTTTACAAACTTAGAAGTTTATAAAAGTGGAAAGTTGAAGTAAACCAGTCATTATTAACATGCCTACACACATAAAATCCTACAAAAAATCAAAATAAAGCATAATAAAATTCTACACATTGAATCACATGCCTGCAGTGAGATCAAATCAATTAATAATCAGCATACTGAAATAAAGAAATTGTGAATAGCCATAGACAATGATTAAATCCTGATCAAGTGTGTTCTAGGTCAGTGTTACCACAACAAAGGAGACACGAGATCTAAGGACAGATAATGAATGCTTTGATAAAAGAATCAATACACTTACTTTTTCAATTCTTGGATTTATTAAGGTTGGATTAGATATGACATTATGTAATCCACACTTAGACTTAGAGAGTTCAACCCTCGTCAAGGTATGCAAGCAAGCACTTTTACTTAACTTAAAAACTAGTCATATATGAATAACCAGATCTCATGTTTAGGTCAATGAGAGAATCATCATGGTTAAACCAGTTGATAATCTCCAAGAAAACCAACATGGACAAGCCATTAGGTAATCCCCGAATCCATTTCATAAAGAAATAGATAGAGATGATTCATAAGAATCATAGAGCATCCCTTTTGGACTTTAGAAAGGATTGTGCACATTGGCATCTTTTGCATCAGGTGAGAATATCCAGGTCTATAATGACTTACAATAGAGGATACCTCGTTACTTCAGGTCTATGATGACTCATAACAGAGAAGTGAACAGATGTGGTAAACCAATCTCATGGTTACACTTATTATTCAAGGTGTGAGATTGTGAGTTTACAAGCAATCAATTAGAAAAGTCAATACAACTCATTAGTACTAAGATGGATACACACAAATGCATAGATGATTTAGTTCAATCACAAGAAGTTACTTTTTCAGTATAATTACATGATCTTGCCAACTAATCATACCTAATCATGTCAAACTTTATGGGCAAGTGAAGTATGCAACTGATTAAAACTGATATACTATCATTTCTCACATATTGCAAAGATAGATTCAATCCTAAAAATTGTAACAACTAAACTATATTTTTGTATTTTCATTTTATTATTTTCTCTTTTGTTTTTTAGTTTTCTGATGTTGTATTTTCTTTTTCAGTTAACACACACACATAATATACATAATCAGACAGTTAACTTTGACGGTTCAACTTGTGATTTTTTTATGAAAATAAGGGTGGGTTATTATCATTTTGAAAAAGATAAATCAGTTTTCAACATGATTAATAAGACCAATTGACTCAACTAGATAATCAAACCTTCCTAGTAAGAAAGCTTTGGTAAATAGATTAGCCAACTATTTTTCTGTTCATATCTGAATCAAAATGATTAAACCTTTTTCAGAGTTGTCTCTGAGAAAATGATATCGAATCTCAATATGTTTTGTTTTAGAATGTTGGACATGATTAGCTGTAATAAACATAGCAGTAGTGTTATCAATGTAAATAGGAGTTGTAAGAAAATTGAACCCGTAATCCAGTAGTTGATTTTGCAACCAAAGGATTTCAGAACATCCTGCTAATGCATCAATGTACTCATCTTTTGCAGTTAAGACTGAGATGTTTGTATGTTTCTTACATTGTCTCATTGCCATGAGACTAATCGAGGACCCAAAAACTGACAACCACCCGTGGTAGATCTTATATCTTGACAACATCCCCCATAATCACTATTAGTATATCCATGTAACTCGAAGTTGCCTTCATAAGGATACCATAACCCTAGAGATGGTTTTTGTTGATACATATGTACCTAATTTACGATCTTAATGTAATATGTCTGTCATGTCCTAAATGTAATGAAACGAATGGGTTGAATGAAATAGAATATGTGATTAATGATCTTAATGTTAAATGTTTTAGTGTATGTTTTAATGTTTATTATTTATTAATGCATATTGAACCACCTATATAGGTTTGAGGTTGTTTGAATAGATCTTAGTCAAGTAATGATTGAGAAACATATTCAAACTTATTTGTATGAAGTTTTCTTGCTAATGGTTCATACGCCTGAATACTTCATGCTAATGGACCAGTCGCACGACTGAACCAGAAGACTGGATCAATCGCACGACTGAGACATACAGATGACTCAGTCGCACGACTGAACCTTCAATTGTGTGATTGACTCAGTCGCATGACTGAACCATACTAATGGTCCAGTCGTACGATTGACTAACCCTAACCAATAAATACCACTTAATTCGTGGAAAAACGTAACACTTTCAATATTTCGACTCCTACGTGTACCCTAGCCGTCCAGAGACCTTAGAGTCCTATTCCAAGTTCATAGATCGCACAGATTCGTATTGCAATCATTCTTAATGTTTAGATTCATTCTAAGATCGATTCTACGTGCGTTCTCACTGATTGGATTGCCAATCAAATAGAATTACGCACTATTTGAGTTGGTATATACGTAAATCAGTTAGTACTCCGTCCGTACACGGTCCTAACAAGTGGTATCAGAGCCTTGGCTCTAGATTTATGTGTGATTCAATCGATTTTGGCCTAAAAATCATGTTTTTCACTCAAAAATTCAATCTTTTTGTGTTAAAAAGTGTTTTCGAAGTCTTCTGGTCATAAAATTAACGTTTTTCGTCATACGGCAATTAGGGTTCGTAAGAAATTCACGTTTTTGCATCAAAGTGTTCAAAACCTTCGTTTTTGAAAAAACAGCAGCCTTTAGTCGCACGATTAACTCAATCGCACGACTGAACTCATTTGCACCCTCCATACGCACGATTGAACTCAGTCATCTTATCCATTAGCACGACTGACCAGCTTAATTTGCATAGACTCCAACTGCACTCTCCTTCCACACGACTGAATCCAATCGCACGATTGAATTCATCCGTATACTCCATTCACACGGTTAACCAAATCGCATAAGTTCAATCACACGAGTGGTCCATTCGCATAAGCAAAGTATTTGACTTCAAAATTTTAAAGTTAACTAAATAGAAGAGCAATACTCAGCCTTTACTGCAGGGAGAGACACACAAATCCAGAACCTCTTACATCTGGAAAATGAGATAGGGAATCACAATAAACCCCCTAAGCTAATAATGTTAGATGATTACCCTCAATGGAAACAACGCTTTGAGATTTACTTAAATGGAGTTGATCCCAACCTTTGGGAGTCAATCGAGACAGGGTATGACATGCCAGTAGGGGCTGATGGAGTGAAACTGACTTTGGGAGGGATGAGTGACACGCCGAAAGCAGAATATAACACAGAGAAGAAAGTGTACACCCTGTTAACTCAATCTATACCGAAGGATATATTTCATCAATTCTCTGAGAATAAACAGGCTAAGAAACTTTGGATAACCTTGGAAAAACACTATGACAGGAATGCTTCGTTAAAAGCTCTAAAGGCAAAAGTGTTAAAGAAGGAGTTTGACAACTTCTCTTCAATGGGTAGGGAAAGTCTAGATGATGTAATCGACAGGTTCTATCATCTCATGAGTAAGCTACATATTCATGGAGTTAAAAAGTCGATGGAAGATAAGGTTTCTAGTTTGGCTGATGGGTTACCAGAGAAGTGGGATTCATTTGTATCTAACCTACGACAGAACAGTATTTTGGAAAAGTTAGATATAAATGATTTCATCCTGAAATTAAGAGAGGAGGAACTTAGGATGAAATACAGGTCGCAGAAAGGAACGTATGATCAAAATCCTTCGCTTTACAATGCCTCTTCTATAGCAACTAGTTCGGGAGCACCGCTTCAGAAGGCTTTTGTTTCCAGTTCAGCTGCTCCTTCATAAACCATAACTTCTGGGTCTGACACGTCTGGGTCATCAAGTACCCATTTTATTGCACCAGAGGCTAATGTTACAAAGTTGAAGACTGAGAACCTCGGGAACATCACTGTGGAAGTGGTTAAAGAGCACATGGATTTATTGGCGGCTATGGTACACCCATATGACGGGTTGGTTGCAGGAAAGATTGGTAATTGCCATCTAGCCGACGAAGACTACGAATAGGTAGATGAGAACTAGCTTGAACGTATGGACACAATGTGGGCGTTAGCAAGTGTTATCCGGAGGGTTAAGAAGTTTGTTAAAAAGACGAGATAGAACTTGATAGCTACCAAAGACACTACGTTTGGATTTGACAAGTCCAAAGTGACCTGTTACAACTGTGGAGAGAAAGGGCACTTTAACGTGAATGTGTAAAGCCCAAGAAGACTGGCAATGGGAACTCGTTCTCGAAATTCAACCATCAGGATAAACCAACTGGGGGAGCTACATCATCTAGCACCGAGACAAAAACCTTGACTGCTCAAGGTGATGAAGGGCAAGACTGGACCTTCAAATTCGTGCCTCCGAGAGAATCCAACATTGCATATGTCGAGGTGTTGGATGACGATACTGAAAGTGAAGACGATCTCGCAGTACAAATAGCCATGTCAGAAACTGAAGATGCTGCGAAAGTGGTCAAACCTGTGATTGAAGAAGATGACAAAACTACATGTTTAGAATCTCTAGCAGTTGAAGAGAAAATCTCTGATGGCAGATTCAACTGAATCTTCTCAAGTAAGTTCTAAAGACCAATTATTTGATGATCATGCTTGTTTTGAATGTAATAAATTTAGGGAAAGCATTGATTTGAAATTTGCTAGGTTATTAGATCATAACGATAGCTTAGTAAAGGACTTACAACTGTGCACATAAGCAAATCACGTTTTAAAACAAAACGAGCACGGTTACAAAGAAAAAATAGAACTATTAAGTAAATAACTAAGAGAAACCGAAGTTGTGGCTTTTAACCAAGCAAATGACATTAAGTTCTATTTAAACTCCCTTGAAGAAACTAAAAAGGAGAAAGCAGTTTTGGAAGTCGAAGTAAATTCTTTAAAACAAAAATGCACAGTTGGACTAGTTCTTCACATATAGTTAAAAACTTGGTCAAAGAACGAAACAACGGGGAGGGATTAGGTTACAAAGTGGTTCCACCACCACATGACATTTTGTTAAATACTAAATGTCGATCAGTAAACAACAATCCAATTAAGGATCATGTGGTGACCACTCCTTTAGTTAGTGATCCAGATTTCACGTGTCAAAAGATGGAATCTGCCACTAAAAAGAAGGATGACACTTTGAAATCTAAGGGTAAAATGCCTATTGTTAATTTGGACGAACAGTTTAAAAAGGTTAATATACAGTCCGGATCTACCACGTCTTCTTTTGAACAGAAAGAGACTAAACAAACTAACATTCCACGTAATAATTCAAACAAACAAAAGGCAAAAGATGTTTCAAACACTCAAAAGGTAAAGTTTATTAAAGAAGTTAAAACAACCAAGCAAGAAGAGTTGAAACCTAACAAGACCAAAGTCACACCAGTCTCACACTCTTCTCCACAGAGACGTCTTTCCCAATATGTACAAGTTTGCTCATGCTACCATTATGGAAAGAGAGGACATATAGCTTCTAATTGTCCTCAGTATCAGACACCAAAAAAGAAAGTTTAGCTTCAAGATTCTAAACAGATCTCTTCTAAAAGGAGTTCTATTACTCCACCTAAAAGAAATAATGAAACTAAGGTTCAAACCATAAACCAGACATCTGTTTATCACAAACAGGCATTGCATAAAGCTAACTTGTAGAAATAAAAATCAAGTCAAATATCTGATATTGAGAGTAGTAAGAAGCATGATATGCCCTCGCCCTCAAATGGACAGTGGGTTGACTTTTTGATGTGTGATTGCTCTGGGATACCCAAGCCAGTTAAGGCTTAGGTCCTAAACCTTAACTAATCATTTTCTTTGAATGTGCAGGGTGTTCGTTATAGTGCTATCACAAACACGTGGATTGTAGATAGTGGAGCATCCAGGCACATGACTGGAAAATTGTCCCTCCTCTCAAACGTCAAACAAATTAAAGGAGGACATGTTTCTTTTGCAGGAAATAAAGGAGGATACATCACAGCATAGGGAGAAGTGGGAAATCAGAAAGTTAAGTTTGACAAGGTCAACTACATTCAACAACTACAAAACAACTTACTTTCTGTATCCCAGATTTGTGACAAAGGTTTCAAGGTGGTCTTTGATAACAAGAAGTGCTACGTGTTGAAGAAGGAGTACACCATTCCTGAAGACCAAATCTTAATGTCAGCTTCAAGATACAATGATTTATATGTCTTGGATCTAACAAAGGTCTCAACAACCGATAAACAAGTCCAATGCTTCTTGTCAAAGGCAACTGAAAAAGATTCCGTCTCCTGGCATAGGAGGATGGGACACATAAATCCAAGGAAGATGAATCATCTCATTCAGAATGATTTGGTCTACAGAATTAATGTCAAAAGCTTTCAACTTCCAGATTTCTGTGTTGCGTGTAAGAAGGGAAAACAGACCAAGAAGTCTCACAAGGCAAAGAATGTCAACTTTATTAAATTGCCTCTTGAACTTATACATATGGATCTGTTCGGTCCAGTGAGCACCAAGAGTATTGCTGGGGACCGGTACTATTATGTAGTCACCAATGACTACTCCAGATACTCTTTGGTGATGTTTCTGAAATCCAAATCAGAAACATTTGATTTGTTCAAACAACTTGTGACCACTTTGGAATCTCTATACAAGTTAAAGGTACGTCAGATCAGCTCAGACAACGGGACAGAGTTCAAAATCAGTGGATGGAGGCATTCTACAAAGAAAAGGGAATTGTACATTAGTTCATATCTGCCTACACTCCATAGATGAACGGGGTTGCTGAAAGGAAGAACAGAAGCTTAATAGAGACTGCAAGGACGATGCTAGCAGACTCGAAACTGCCTATCCAATTCTGGAACGAGGCAGTGGCCAATGCATGTTACACTTTGAATCGAGTCTTGGTGGTTAAACGACATGGAAAAACGTGTTACGAGTTGCTACAACAACGTAAACCTAATCTGGAGTATCTCGAACCGTTTGGGGCACCATGTATGTTGCTGAAAAAACATCAGTCAAGAAAATTCAATGAAAAGGCTGAAGAAGGGATTTTTCTAGGATACAACATACCGAACAAGAGGGTTTACAACAACTCAACAGGTCAAGTAAAAGTGTGGTGCAACGTCGATGTTCAGAGATACACCACCCCTCCTGCAGGAAAAGGACCAGCCTTCTTTTTTGATTATGATGGATTCTTCAAGTCCTTCAACATTCCTCTCACCCCTTCTGATGATGAGATATCTACAAAGATGATGTATGATGTCTTAAACACACCGCCCCTAGACTCGACAGCATCTAGTTCACAAGGCCAATCTTCAAGCAGCTTAGGGGGAGTACCAGAAGTTAGTGACTCCTCCTCTGATGATGAAGATGTGGAGAATGTTTAGGTGGAACATGAGGAACAGGTTCCTGCTACAACAAGTACACATGCATCCGATGTTGATGCCCCTGACACTTCGGAACCTCAAACTCCAATAGCTACAGATTCGAACTCTAGAACTCACAATCTAGGTCAGGATGTAGTTGTTCCCACCACTCCCAGGTCATGACTAAATGTCTATCATCCTCTAAACAATGTCATAGGGGATATACAATCAGGAGTACAGACACGAAATCAGCTATACTCAGCTGATTGTGCCTCAGTCATGGAAAAAGGATACCTTCATGACAGAGCTTATTGACGTTTTGTGTCTTAATTTGAGCTAAAATATGTAAGTGATGCCTTGAACTATGAGGCTTGGGTGAGTGCCATGCAAGAAGAACTTCTTCTATTCAAGAAGTTAGGCGTGTGGACTCTGGTGGATAGACCTAAAGGTGCAAAGGTCATTGGCATGAAATGGGTCTTAAAATGCAAGAAGGATGACCAAGGGGTCATTATCAGAAACAAGGCTCAATTTGTAGTTCAAGAATTTTGACAAGTCGAGGGTATTGATTACAACGAAGTGTTTGCACCTGTGGCAGGAATGGGAGCCATCCGTTTCTTCCTAGCCTATGCATCGTATATGAAGATTAAAATATATCAACTTGATGTGAAGAGTGCATTCCTTCATGGTGAAATCCGAGACACAGTGTATGTCAGTCAACCCGAGGGATTTGAGGATCCATATCATCGTGACAGAGTTTACAAGTTAGACAAGGCTCTATACGGGCTACATCAAGCCCCCAGGGCATGGTACGAGAAACTCTCCACTCATCTTGTGAAACACGGGTTTTGAAGAGGAGTGATTGATTGTACACTGTTTATCAAAGAGAAAGATGGTGACTTACTTCTTGTGCAGATCTATGTTGATGACATAATCTTCAGTTCCAAGAACGAAGATTTATGTAAAGAATTTGAAGTAGTAATGAAAGCAAAGTTCGAAATGAGTGCAATGGGAGAAATGAAGTTCTTCCTCGGATTATAGGTAAGGGAATTTTCCTACATCAAACCAAGTATGTAGGTGATATTCTCAGCTAGTTTGATATGGAGAATGCTTCGACAGCTGGAACTCCTCTTGCTACAAATCATGATGTAGCACACAATGAAAGTGGCGATCTAGCTGATGCCACCATGTACTGATTAATGATCGGATCTCTTATGTATCTCACAGCCTCATAACCTGATATCATGTACGTGACATGTCTATGCTCCAGATATTAGGCGAAATCGAAAGTGAACCATCTTATGGGCTTAAAAGGATATTTTGATATCTGAAGGGTACACCAACACTAGGGTTGTGGTATCCTCATGATGATGACTTCGAGCTTACGTTGTATAGTGACTCGGATTACGGCGATTGCAAAATGAACTACAAGTCCACATCAGCAGAATGTCACTTCTTTGGGAGGAGATTAGTGACCTGGCAGTGTAAGAAGCAGACCTCGGTTGCTCTGTCAACCTGTGAAGCCGAATATGTTGCTGCTGCAAGTTGCTGTTCACAAATCATCTGGATTCAACAGCAAATGCGGTATTACGGTTTGCAATTCTCTAATACTCCTATATATGTTTATAACTCTATTGCGATAGCTATAACTAAAAATCCGGTCCAACATCCGAAAACCAAACACATCGGGATTAAATATCATTTTATACGTGATTGCTTTGAAAAACATTTAATCGATGTGGTTAAAATTAATACGGATTTTCAACGCGCCAACCTCTATACAAAAGCTTTTGATAAACCGAGATTTTTATATCTCTTAGAGGTTAATGGCGTGAAACAGAAAAGTGATGTAATCTCAGAAGATGAAAACATGTAGTCTGACACTGTGTTTTAATTTTAATGTTATTTTAATTTTTTTGTTCTTTTTAATTTCCTGTCTTATAAAATTCAAAAACTGTTAAAAGATTTTCGGTTTTAGAATTTTAGGGGAAGAATAGGTTAAGAAATTAGTGTAATTTTAGTTGTTCTAATTTTAGTACAAAATAAATAAATAAATAACCGAGGGAGGAGGATAGACTAGCTTATAGAAATGAGATCATATCTGTGATACCGATTCAATGACTATGAAAAATGATAGTACACAGGAATCAAGAATTTGGGACTTTAAAAGATTTAAATTGAATTAGATACGAAATTCAAAGTATAAGTCTGAGAAGTCTGAGCAATGTAACAGGAAAAATGATAGTAAAACTAGCTACTACTAAGGTAACACAAAGTTGATCTAGAGGTGTTTAGACCACTACATGATGTGTCGATAGATTCAACACAATAGATGATTAGACCGCATTGGTGACTTCAATTCAAACTAAGCTGTTCACAACTAGCTGTGGGTTCCCATCTTATCACTGGTAACACAATCAATTATTTCCAATAAGGGGTAACGAGCAAATACACGCCACAAATGTGTGCGGATGACCACAAAAAGAGCAAAGCACGAAAAAAAAATATGAAAATAAATGCAATCAAGCTATAACAAATGTTGTTGGTGTGTTATGTGCAAAAATAAAAAAAATATAGCTCTAACAAGAAGATAGGATGTGTGCCTCTATGTTGTGCGGTGGCACGACCTGAGGATAAGCATAACCTAGATATTCTAGAATTCATTGTTGTCTGCCGCCTCTGCTGTGCGGTGGCACTGACATGAGGCTGGCTTCTTTTTGAAAGCTCTAAGAATAGTTTCTTCTTATCAAAATACCCGTGGGACCGCTCCAAAATCTCCTAAGGAATGTTGATTACCATATAAGTGTGGGATCCACAAATGCTAGTTGAAAAATTTAACCTAATGTATCACCAATTTGTGTCAAAAGTCTGTGTAGGATTTTAAGTGGACAAGTATACTGACAATCATCGTGGCTGGAATTCTTGAAAGTTCAAATCATGTGTGCATCTTATAGTACTAGTATGATTCCTAAACTTGCTAATGACTCTCGATGAAAACAAGAATATAGCATCAAAAGATTTTGGTAACACGTCCTGAATAATTTGAAATCTGTATGATTCCATAATGAATCGTACCAGTTGTGGTCATAATAACTTGAAGCTGTACTGTTCTAGGAATAAATCTGTTAGATATCTATCTTAGGATTTCCACCTCACACAAAATCCTAAAACATGTTTAGTTTTGTCCTTTAGTTTTAGTTCCTTTTATTTTGTTTCAATTTTTAGTCAATTTAGTTTTAAACGTCAGACTATGCAGTGGATTCATCTGGGATTTAATCACTTAAAAAAGGTCACATCTGAGGTGGACCACACGTGTTAAATGTAAATGGGGTCACGTCTGAGGTGACACAATGTTTTACTGTTAATAGGATCACATCTGAGGTGATCAGATGTTTCCAAAGTTAAAACGATCATGTCTGAGATGATCGAATGCTCGTAATGTTTTACCAAATGTGAAATGGATAAATGTAAAGTTTTCATAGAGTCAAATTTAAGAATGATCCATTCGCATGACTGGACCATAAGTATGGACCACCCTTACGATTAGGATATGCGAATGAGTCCAATCGCACGACTAAGCCACACGTATGGCCCAGACGTGCGATTGGACTATCATCATGGGTAACTTCATGCGATTGGATCATCAGAATGAACCAATCACACAAATGGAAGCAACCGAAAGGGGGGTGTCGTACGACTGAAACCCAGTCGCACGACTGAGTGTGACCGATTGAGTGAGTTGCACGACTGAGACTTAATCGCACGAACCAGCTATGAAATTAAGTACAGTCGCACGAAAGGAGAAAATCCTAGTATAAATAGAGGGGGAGTAGGTCGCAGTCACTCATTACTCCCAAATAGCTCATTTTTCGCACGACTTAACATTATTCTATCCAAATTTTTTAGATAGTTCTTGAACTGTGCTTATTACGTTTAACGATTTCCAGTGACTCCACAAGTAATGTGCAATGATTTCCAGTCAAATGTTCAATCGATTCATCCTCAAAAGATCAAAATTGTGCCCTAAAACTTAACCGAGACTAGTGTGACAAATAACTGACAAAACTAAGTAAAATGTTAAAATAAAAGTTATTAGGTGCTATGTTAGGTGTTTGTGGTAACTGCGCCATACCATGACGTCTAACACTATGATTGCGCAAAATTTGAATTTGAATGAACCAACAGTCTGTCATGTGAATGGGTGCTCTCATGGACTTCAATCGCACAACTGGGGGGGCGAATGGCTCAGTCGCATGACTGAGTTGAGTGAATGGAAAAATCACATTACTGAAACATGCGAATAAGGTCAGTCGCACGACTGGTTCAACCGCTTGGTAGAGCATACAACTGAGCACAGTCGCATGACTCAATCGTGCGTATGAGCAAATCGCAAGACTAAACCTCAGTCACACAGTTCATTGGCATGACATAAACGATAGACTCAAGTTAAGAAATTCAAATGCTTATTCTTTTACTCACACTAACGTTTATCTATATTGTGTAACAGATGGCGAGTCGCTGGACCATGAGCACAAAGCAAACATATATGCTCACCTGGACTTGACTTCCAGGAATGTTGCAGACTTTTCGGTCATCATCACATTTCGACAACGATCTAGGATATTCCGAGCCATCTCGACACCATGTACCCCTTACCGCTCTGTCCAGCGGTCTTTCTGGAAAGCGTTGTGGTGGAAAGGTCCTCTGAGCCCCATTGTATCAGGAGCTCGATATTCGGCCAGGCTATTGAGATCACAGAGGATGATCTCCAGACTTTTCTAGAGTTTGGGAGACGCTAGTTGTCCACACGATTACACCCACTTGCAGTACGAGGATGTTTCTTGAGGGCTAGTACTCTGGGGCCATCAACGCAGGTGTGCTCACCAAGAACCTATGCCCCAATCAGTACCTCGCCCATGTGCTACTCAATTGTAAGCCTCTCGGAAGGGGGGTTCGACGAGCTTTCCGATCAGATCTAGAACGCGTACGTGGCGTTGGTGCTGAACAACCGTTCAGCTTCTCTGGATGATCTTCACCATCTGGTGGAGAACATTGGGGGAAGGGGAAGGAGGGGTTTTGTATGTACCCTCGATCATTCAGATGATCATTGATCAAAAGCTATCATACCTGCCTAAGGAGAAGGAGGACCGCAGTAGTGCTTGAAATGATGGATGATACCACTTTGGGCGGATGAGGGTGTACAGGGGGAAGCAAGTGAAGCCCCATGATAGGAGATTGTTCGGGGCATCTGGCCCAGGAGGATTATGTGGCGCCCGCTAGAAGGAAGTGGTGCCACGAGGACAGTGATTCGGATGTTGAGCAGATTGTGCTCCCGGATGATGACTCTGATGACGATGATAATGTGATGGTGGAGATGCAGGCTCACCCAATCGAGGGCCCCCTGCTGATATAGCATCTCCATCATCCACCCAAGGTGAAGCTGAGTCAGCTGGTTTCCACAAGACTTTCGTCCTAATGAGGAGGAGGAGACAAACGAGGAGCCCTTTACTCATACTGTTGGGAGGAGGGTTGCCACCGACCGAGGTATTCAGGAGGTTGGAGGATGCCCTAGCGAGTCTAGGGAGACTGCTGCAATCCCACTTATGCCCCTAATCAGCCCAGCAACATCCTAGGGGGAGCATCTCCTCAAAGGGCATGAGGGAAAAAGGATGGCTCAGCCCCATGGGATGAGACTAAGAGGAGGAGGATTACATTCATTACTACCCCACTACCTCTACCACAGCCACCACTACCACCATTCCACCAACCACCACTACCTCTACCTCTACCACTACCACCATTCCACCACCACACTACTACCACTCACTCACCATGACTACCACACCTCCACCTGTCACTACTACAGCCACCCCTCACCATCCATACATATCCCACCACCATCTACTCTACATACTACCACCACCACCACTCCCGGAGCCGGGACTCATCACAGGTCCCATTTACTTCTGGATCCTCTTTCCGATCCGTTGGATTGGAGGAGTAGCTGGCTAACCTGAACTGGTTAGTACTTAAGCTGCTGGTGATGGATGAGCAGAGTGCCACTCGTTTAATCGCTAATGGAGCTCAATGTCTCCTAAGCCTAGAGGATTGAGGCTCAGAGCCAAGAGATCGCGGAGTTGCATGAGATGCGGGCTTCGTCTATACAGAGGATTGAGGCTTAGAGTCAGGAGATCACAGAGCTGCGTGAGATGCAGACATCCTTTATACAAAGGATACAAGATTTGGAGGTAAAGAACAAGAAGTGTTGAGGCTCAAGGGATCCAAGGATAAGCCTCTAAAGATTAGAGAAGGGGATGACGATGGTGATGATGATGACGATGATGAGGATGATACTGATGATGATGGGGGAGATGATGATGCGGGAGGGATGAGGATGCGAGCAGAGATGATGAGGAGGGTGATGATGCAGTTGCATTTGCTGCCACTGAGCAAGAGAGAGACGATCCAAGAAAGCTCAGGATCAAGGAGCCTCGTCCTCGGCCCCACCGGCTAAAGAACCCATGATTCAAGATCAACGTAATGATTAGATGTTTATGTTTTTGAACTTTTTTATAATTGAATCATGTATTAAACTTGTACTGAATTTTATGTATATATTTGATTATTAATTGTCTTGATTATTAACTAATGAATGATGTATTACATGTTTTAAAATCAAGCAGATCAACCATCTCAGCAGGATGATATGATGTGTTGCTCCCTACAGCAGATCAAGTCCCATTCACTATGATACTTGATCTGCAAGGGATGTTAGGAGGTCAGTAAGATACATCCCGAAGAAGGAGAATCATTCATGACCTCACTGATGAGCAACTAAAAGAGATGTTCCGGTTAAATTCAGATGAACTGGTTAAAGATGCACCTACCATTGACGTTGCTAGTGATGACGAGCTCAACGATGTGGATGAGATAGAGATTGAAGATGTCACAGCATAACATTATCCAGAATATACTGATCGAGAGGGAAATATGGTTCCTGATTTTGGGGATACTCTCGACAGTGATATGTATTCTAAACTGGATACGACGGAGAAGGAGGCTGAGAAATCAGAACAAGCCAAGACCAAGCCTCGGACACCGATGTTGAGATCAAAAAGGCTGAATGGGCGGCTTGTTTTGCAGAGATCCGTGCCCAACGCACAGCCCCAAAGCTGAGTGCCTACGCCAAGCTCTACAAAGTAAAGAAGCATCTAAAGGTGTCTAGCAGGATTATAGCGTGGCTTATTTTGAGGATCTTAATGTATGCTGTGAAGAGGTGGAGAAAGGAATGAGTACTTTAGATTCCCACATGATGAAGACTCTCCATGGTTTTGAGCTCAACCAGCTGGCACACATGAACCTGCTGTATGCTAACACGGAAGATGTTAGGTTGGTTTGAAGCTGCGTTGAAGAAAAAGAATACCACACTCAATGGGTGAACTTCAAGCCTTAACAACCTATGAGAATATTCGAAGGTCAGAGGTGGACCCAAGGATTGGGAAACCCAAAGTGTGTTGTGATGGAGTCATCCGCGCACTATGTCTAAGATTCCCATGAGGGAAATGCCACAAGACTTCACACCCTACTTCAAGTGGTGGTATATGATTGGAGAACCGGAGAAGTGGTCATAGTATTGCAGAAAGAGTGCAAATGGAGACCATCTAGTATTTGATCGAATGTGGTAACCAACCTGTCAGCTAGTGTTGTTTATACTTTATATAGGTGGCCATTATTCTATGATACGCAGGATATGGTACAGGTCCTCCAGTTTCAGATGTCATAAGACTTGTTGCATTCGAGTATGCTGGAGTCACATTCGAGGAGAGGCATAAGAAGTTTGACGAGCTAATGAAGGATGCTAGACGATGAAGGAAACTAGGTCCAAGGGAGTTTGTTGATAATATGTACTAGTTTACGATCTTAATGTAATTGTCTGTCATGTCCTAAATGTAACGAAATGTATGAGTTGAATGAAACAGAATATGTGATTGATGATCTTAATGTTAATGTTTTAGTGTATGTTTCAATGTTTATTATTTATTAACGCATATTGAACTAACAATATAGGTTTGTGGTTGTTTGAATAGATCTTAGTCAAGTAATGATTGAGAAACATATTCAAACCTGGTTGTATGAAGTTTTCATGCGAATGGACCATGCTAATTAACCATACGCATGAATACTTCATGCATGGACCAGTCGCACGACTGAACCAGGAGACTGGATCAGTCGCACGACTGAGACATACAAATGAATCAGTCGCATGACTGAATCTTCAGTCGTGTGATTGACTCAGTCGCATGCTTTTGTCGCACGACTGAACCATACTATGGTCCAGTCGTACGATGACTAGCCCTAACCAAAAATATCACTTAATTCATGGGGAAAACGTAACACTTTCAATATTTCGACTCCTACTCATACCCTAGCCGTCCAGAGACCTTAGAGACCCTGTTCCAAGTTCATAGATCGCACAGATTCGTATTGCATTGTTCTTAACGTTTAGATTCATTCTAAGATCGATCTACGTGCGTTCTCACTGATTGGATCGTCAATCAAATAGGATTCCGCACTATTTGATTTGGTATCAGTAATCAGTTAGTACTCCGTCCGTACACGGTCCTAACAGATTATTTATTTACTTAATAATTAAAGTCATAATTACTTATAAGGTTGTATAAGTTTATTTGAATTCATTTTATAACTTAATAAAACTTTCCACCTAGTTATTTATCATAAAATGATAATAAATTTAATATCTTTATGAAAAGAATTATTTATAAATCCCTAAGTATTACAAGTTGATTACATATTGATATATTTGATCCATTAAAGTTATTACATAATTTAATAATAAAAACTTAAAATAAGTTCGGGTTCGGGTTTTATCTCGGAAAATGGCGGATGTTAAAGTCTCCCCTACTTTAAGAATGTAATACCCGGTTATTTTTGTTAGTTGGAAGTGGAAGAAACAATAAAAGTGGAAGAAAAGAAGCAAAAGATATAAAGCCTAAGTAGAGGGGTAAAAGTGTCAAAAGGACAAAACTTTATAAAAAGTGGTGAATAAGGCGGTATGGCGCCCATCTCTTTCTCTTGCTCATATCATTCGGATATTTTAGAGAGAGGAAGAAGAAGAGCTGAAAATTCTCGGATTTTGAAGAACAAGAGCTGAAAAGATCGAATTCAAGGTAAGAATTCGTGTGTGTTACATGTTCTTAACTGGTTTCATCCTCTGTTGTATGCTTATGTATGTTGTGTGTGTTCGGGTGTGTGTTTTTGGTGGGTTTCTAGGGGTTTGAACTCAATTGCAAACGGGTTTTGATGAAATCTTACCCAAAGAGGCTGCTAAGGTGAGTTCTAGAACCCCTTTTTACATGTTTTAACTGCTTTGGGGCTGGAAATGCTTGTACGAACGTTTTTTATAAAAGTTGGGTTTTGTACCCGTATGTGTATGTGTACGTGTGTGACCCGGGTGGGATGTGAATTTGGGTTATGTTTATGTTTAATGATATATGAATATGTTTCTAAGGCTAGAATGCATGATTTAAGCTTAGACTAAGTTCGAGCATGATTCGGAACTGAATTATGAAGTTTAAGTATGGAATAGGGTGCTCATGCGCCCAAATAGGTTCATACGCCTAGTATGGAAATCTACCTAAGTGTCCTCATACGCCCGAAACCTCATGCCTATATAGTCGTCATGCGCCTAGAAATAGGCAAAATTTGACTAATTGTTCATGCGCGTAGGATAGCTCATGCGCCTAGGCACTCATGCGCCTGCATAGTGCTCATGTGCCTAGAATTTGCCTAGAATAGACTGTCTTGCTCATGCGCCCCAGTAGTGCTGATGCGCCTGAAAGTTCCCCAAAAACGTCTAAAATTGATGCGTCTGAACAGTTGTAAAACGTCTGAACAGTTGTAATGCGTATACACAGTGTTGATGCGTCTACACAGTGTTGATGCGTCTACACAGTGTTGATGCGCCTACACAGTTATCAAACGTCTAAACAGTTCAAAAAATTCTCAACAATGATACGTCTGGACACTCGAACAGTGATCAAACGTCTGAACTAAAAACGTCTACACAGTGTTGTTGCGACTAAACAGTAGTCAAACGCCTAACACTTAGACAATTTTTCAGCAAACTTCAACCCTAATACGTCACATTCATCATGTTCATATGAATATAACAGACTCAAATCATCTAAATTCTTCAAATGTTGATGAATTCAATTGAAACTTTTCAATTAAGCAAGTTTTATGTCGATAAACATTCTTCTTAATATCAATTTCCACAATTTCAACAACAAATCACTCAATTTTTGAAATTTCAGTTCGAAACTTCAAGCCATTTTCGAACAACAAATTCAACAATTTACTTGAATTTGGTGAATTGATTTGCTAATTGTGTTTCAAATCATGTTTCTGATGATGAAACACAACTGAAATTCACAAATTTTCACTTGAATTGTATCTCAATCACAGATTCAGTGAGATTTTAGGTTTTCAAGTTTGATGAACTTAAATCGAAAATCAATCACTAACAGCTTACCAACCGCTCTGATACCATTTGATAGGATCAAATGAATATATCTGTGATGATTTGTAACACAATTCAATGAAATTCACACAATGTAATCAATTTAAAACAAGATATCAATAAAATTCAAGTTTTCATTCATATCAAGCTAAGACAATTACAAGTATGAAAAGCAGATTCGAATATCTTGTGTATTCGTTACTATCTACCTGCAAATCTAAGCTATTTATATTGAAAACACAAAGTAAAGGAACTAACAAATTACAGAAATAGTCCCTATACTATTACAAAATATCAAAAGACAAATAAAGACCACATGTTAATCTTTCTTAGAGCACTTAACAGTTCCCCATGCGCCTAAGTGACCCTCATGCGCCTAAGTGACCCTCATGCGCCTAAAAGCTCGTGCGCCCAAAAGACTTGGAATATTTTCTGACTTTTCGTGGAAAAAATGAATATAGACTTTGACTTGGGAGGTTCTCGGGGGCTATGTAAGTTGACTTTTTGAAGTCATGGATGATGTGATGGGCATTGTATGTATGATATGATGTGAGATTGATGCTTATGCATGATGGTATGTATGATGTATGTTATGAATGTATGATGATGCCCCGTATGGTGACGTTGTATGTTGTATGTTTATGTTCCTGTTGTGTATGATCATTTTCCCGTGGCTTTACGTCGAATGTTAATGAATGAAATGAAACGTATTATGTAACGTAAAGTGGAAGATAATGAAAAGAGGAACGTAAAGAAAGAATGAATGCATGCATTAATGAACGAAGGAAAGTAAGGAAAGTCTTGCAAGCACTTTATAGAGAAACACACTCAATGAGGAGTGCCAGTTCAACGATGTGTGGGATAGCTACCCCAGAAGGATGCACATTGGGGTCTTTCTTTGTGATCGACTGTAACACCCTGATAATTTCTTTGAAGCCGACGAAAGAAGAAAAGGAAATAAGGTCCAAAGTCGGGGGACCAAACTTGCCAAAACGAGAGAAAGTTTGGAAGAGTAGGGGAATAAGAGGGGAGGGCAGCCCACACCCTCCCCACACCCACAAAAATTCTGCCCAAAGAGAGGAGAGGAGAAGAAAAGGGAGAAAAGGGAGAAGAAGCTTGGTTCGAGTGGATTTAAGCTTGAAAATCGAAGTGTAGCGGGTCTAATCGAAGTGTAGCGGGTCTAATCGAAGCTCTACTCGACGATGTTGTTTGTGTTAGTTCTAGGACCCCTCTTTTACACGTTTTAAACTGATTTGGGGCTAGAACACATAGTGAAAACCCGTTTTTGAAATGTGTGTGTTTGACCCGTGTGTATGTGTTTATGTGGGATGCGAGTGATGTATGATTTTGGGCTTGTGTGTGCTTGAATGGTGTTGGGGTATGCATTCCTAAGGTTTAGGATGGTTGATTTGGGCTTAGAAGAGGTTTGGAGGTTGAAAATGGCAGATTGGGTTCAGGATGAATCTGCATTCTGCACCGATTAGGGCTATGTGACCGAATGGAATGCGACTGGGTCCATACGCATGTCAGTCGTGCGATTGAGGTGCATTCGCCTGTGAGTCGTGCGACTGGAGCCCATACGTGTTGATACACTTATATACCTATATCCTGATCTCAGTGTAATATGTCTTGAATGTCTTGCACTTATGTAATATTAGGTACTTAATGAAATGATAATGTTTGGTTGTGATTTATAGTGTTTAATATTTCATTAATGAGTTGAGTAATGCTTATTGACTAGATTATATAGGTTTGTTATTGTTTGAATTGATATACATAATGTTATAATAAGAATACATTCAAACTTTGGTTAAGTGAAGTTCACATGCGTCCGACTAAACCATGCGCCTAAACAGTTGTACGAATGGATCAACCGCATGGCTCAATCACACGAATGAACCATGCTCATGGTTCAGTCGCTCGAATGAGCAACCCTAACCTATAAATACCACTTAATTCATGGAAAAATATAATGATTAGAAACATTTGATCCACTTCGACTCCAGTCGTACCCTAGCCATCCAGAAGCCTCTAAGTTCGTACTCCAAGTTCATAGAACGCTGTAGATCGATTCCTAATCGATTCTTGACGTTAGATTCAATTCATTATTGTGTCTATGTGTGTTCTCACTAATTGGATCGCCAATCAAATAGGATTCCGCACTATTTGGTTTGGTTTAACACGTTAATCGGTTGGTGTTTCGTTCAAATACCAGATCCTAACAAGTGGTATTAAAGCTTTGGCTCTTGATTACGTGTTGATTCAATAGTTTTGATACAAAAGTTGTGTTTCTTTATCAAAAACGCAATCTTTTTGTGTCTAACGGAGTCTTAGACGTTTCCTGACCTAAAAGTTTAGTTTTTCCGGCATACGGCGATTAGGGTTTGGTAAAATTCGAGTTTTTACGGCCAAAACACGTTTAACCTACGAATTATCAAACTTCAGCAAGTTCAGTCGCATGATTGGCTCAATCGCGCGACTGAGTTCATTCGCATTCTCCAACCGCACGATTGGTCTCATTCGTACAATTGAGAACCTCATTCAGACTATTCAATCGCATTAGTTCATTCGGCCAACTGACTCATCTGCATTTGTTCAGTTGCACGATTGAACCATCCACATTTGTTAAGTCGCACGATTGAACCATCCGCATTTGTTCAATAGCCCGAATAAGTCCAATCACATACCTTTATTTGCATACATCAGTAGTTTATTAAATAGTAAAGTTAAGTAAAATGGAGGACCAGTTTTCAGCATACACAGCAAGTAGAGATACTCGTATCCAGAATCTACTGTTGTTGGAGAATGAAGTGGGAATTCACATAAACCCCCGAAGCTTATAACGTTAGACGACTACCCACAATGGAAGCAACGTTTTGAAATCTACTTAACTGGAGTAGATAAAAATCTGTGGGAGGCAATAGAGTCGAGGTACAGCATGCCCGTAGGAGCAGATGGAGTTAACTTACTCTAAGTGGAATGTCGGATGCTCAGAAGGTAAAAACAATGCTGAGAGGAAAGTATACGCTTTGCTCACTCAGTCTATTCTGAAGGATATCTTCCATCAGTATTCGGAGTATACTCAAGCAAAGAAACTATGGGATGCGTTGGAGAAGAGGTATGATGGAAATGCCTCACTCAAGGCCATTAAGGCCAAAGCTTTAAAGAATGAGTTTGACAATTTCTCTTCAATGGGAAAAGAAGGTCTGGATGATGTGATTGACAGATTCTACCACTTGATGAGTGAGATGCACACTCATGGTGTAACTACGTCTATGAAGGATAAGGTATCCAATTTTGCAGATGGTCCACCAGAGAAATGGGCTTCCTTCGTTTCAAATCTCAGACAGAATGGGATGCTCTTGAAGTTAGACATAAATGACTTCATTCTTACATTGAGGGAAGAGGAGCTAAGTGTTAGGATCAGTGATCTACGTTTGATTGATTAGAGAGTATAGCAGCGGAAATCAAACAATGAATTAGCCAATTCACAAGAACACAAAAGATATTCAAGGTAAGAACAAACGGTTATAGACAAAGAGAACTCTGCAAAGGATATTTCATTCAATATTCGCTTTCGTGGTAACAGAATGTCACACATACAATTAGGTCAACACCTTTATATAAGAGATGTGACGTCTGCTGATGTCACTTGATAGTGACATCTAACAAATTATTCAAACTACTGAAGTTAACACAACTACTGAAGATGTCAAACAGCTGACATCTTCTTACAAAAATACTAAGTGTTAATTATCACTACAACTACTGAAAAGAAACTACTGAAACTACAATGACTGAAGAACATGCTCTTTAGTCGTTTTACAAATACTGAAACAAAAAGAAAACTACTGAAATGAAACCATCACAACAACTGAAGAATGCTTTTTCAGCTGTTGTAACAAACTCTGAAGGCTTCAGTACTTGTACTTAAACTTCAGCTGTTGTCATCAGCTGATGTCTTCAGTCTTTGTACTTCAGCTGTTGATCTTCAGTACTTTGTTCTTCAGCTGTTGATCTTCAGACTTTGGTCTTCAGCTGTTGAAGTCTTCAGTACTTTAGTCTTCAGTTGTTGAAGTCTTAGTACTTTAGTCTTCAGCTGTTGATCTTCAGACTTTGTTACAACAGCTGATCAAGTCTTCGGCAGTTGTTGTGATGTCTGTAGGACTTAGAGGTTTTTCTGATCAGGCTCATTGGTTATTTTGGTCCAACAAACTCCCCTTGAACCAATGCAGCCAAAACCTCTAAACTTATTGAAGATGTCCCACTTATTATGGCAAAGGATTGGTCTTTTTGTCTTCTAGATCAGCTCAGAAGTGACCCTTGTAAGCACAGGCCTGGGAAGAAGTCTCAATGATCTGTTTGGCAAAGTATGAATGGGAACTCTGTCTTGGGGAACTGGACACAGAGCTGTTACCCCATCCATGAGATCTACTTCCCCACTATGAGTCTGTATGACTCTCTTGTATAGGCCTCAAGGAAGGTAATTTGTTCCTCCATGGTTAGCTCTTCAGCACCTCCTTCAAATAATGATTCTGGCCCATAGTACTCAGATAGGTATTTGACCTGTTTCCCATTCTTTAGCTCCACAGTTGTTATTATTCTATAAGCAAATTCATCAGGGTGATTCTAGGAACAACTGGAGCTCATTCTTTCTGACTTCCTCAAGCCTCTTATATACTAACCCCTTTTTCACCATTTTATTTTCCAGCATCTTCTGTGGGGTTTGGTTAGCTTTATAAGCTTTCTTGAAGTCTTCAAGGATTTCCCAGGGTGATACTACAAAGACCAGTGAGATCACCTCATCTACAATCTTCTTCACCTGGCCAATGTATCTCTGTGGAATGTTTTTCTTGTGAATCCTGTGAGACACCCTGGGATCAGGCCAAATCCTCACTCTCTCCTTTTGATATTGAAATGTATGCTTAAGAGTGTATAATCTGAGAGCATGCTTCTTCATGTTGATGATAGAAGATGTGGCTGCATATGCTTTGTCAACCCTCCTCCACAATTCCTCATCGTGTTGTTTGTGAAGCTCTTCTTCTTCTAGCTTCACTTTCACAATTTGTCTTTGAGTTTCAGGAGTAATTGTTGGAGAGTGACTTGTGGCCTTCGGCAACTGTATAATAGCTGAGAGTGGCAGCCTATCTTCATCTTCATCATCATCTTCTTCATCATCTTCTAGCCTCAATACCCTTCTCTTCTTCTTCTGGGGAACATCATCGGCTATTGGTTTTGAGGGTAACGGAGTTGGTTTGGTGGGTTGTGTTTTTGGTGGTTTTGGTGTGGGAATATGACAGGCTGTTCTTGCATTTTGGAGGTGAGTGTGGCTTTAGATTGCTTGGCTAGTTCAGTCCTGCTCCCAGCACCAGCTTCATTCATAGCTTCAACAACTAATCCTTTAGTGTATACTTCAGACGAACAGATCTTGGTGGTTATTGCCAAGATGTTGTCCCTGGACCAAGCCTTGATTTCGATCAATGATCTTCCAAGATATTTTGCTATAAACCTGATCATGATCTCCAGCCTTTCTCTTTCTAACACATCATAACTTGCCCATCTATTTGGATTTCTTCAATCTCTAATCTTCTGATCTCAGAGTCAAGTTTGTCAGTGTCATGGCCTTGCCTAAACAACTGATTAATGATGTTATCCATTGATCTGCTGTGTTCGGCATCAGCCTCTTTCACCATCAGCTCCAAGGCAGTCTCCTTTTCATTCTTACTTTTCTTTGATTTCTCCATGTCAGCTTCCTTCTCCTTCTCTTTTTAGTCTCCACAGTCAACTCCTTCTCCTTTTCCACTTCTGTCACTTTTGTTTCTTTCTCTTTCTCTTTCCTCTCTGCACTCCTCTTTCTTTTTGCTTTCACTGACTGAATCTCCCCCTTTTTGGTTGCATTGGTTGCAAGGGTTTGATTGTCAGAAAGATTTTTGCCCACAACTTCGTCTATCAAGGGTTGTATTACTGAGGAAGCCTCTCATCAATGGTTTTGATCACTATATCAGTGATTATAGGTGTG